>JADZMA010001496.1:0-18317 GCA_020796225.1 Arion vulgaris
CCCCCCCAGTTACTAATGATATCACCCCCTTGTGCCCACAGCCCCCAAACCAATCACAACCCGCCCTTCCCTCTACCACCCACATTTCTCTACAGTCCTTCAACAGTCCTTTTACAGTTCTGTTGTGGCTCTCAAATCAAACAAAACACTGTATTTTAAACCCTAACCACAAAAACCACGAAATCTGAATTTAAACTTTTCCCCTTCTCCGCATCTTGTAAACTCGCCTGTTGACGACGTCACTTGTTTTGTAAACTAGATTTTTTTTAACTGGGGTTTAAAATCCAATTTTTTTCGTACATTATCAACTGAGTTAGTTGACAAACTTTAACTTTTTTTTAACAAAAGTTACAAAACGAGTTTTAAAAAATCAAAAAAAGCTTCCGACATATCGTAGTTTGTTATCTTGTTGTAAATTTGCTACCATCAATCTTTTTAATTTTTTTACCCGTTCTGCTTTTGTGTCAAATATTTAATTTCTGATTTTTATTTTAAAGTAATGCCTCTTTTAGTATCGTGTTTTTTAAGAACAGAACATTTTTCTTTTCCTAAAAAGGGTTAAACTTTCCGGAATGACAAATAATAAAAAAATACCCCAAAAACCACGCCCAAATATTAGGCCCCACCTAAAAAAATGAACAGTCGCCACTGAGTTGTTTATAAGTTTATCAATAGACCTTGTTATATGCATCCTTAAAGCCCAGCCCCCTTAATTTCCCCAATGTTGTTGGAGCCTCAAACCAAAAAAACCCTTACTACCGTGTCACGCGTTGGTAACCCCCCACCTGAATGAGTATTTTTAAATGTTAAATTTTGAAAAGACCAGAATTTTCCCCGATTTTTTGCGTTATTATGCGAAGGTGTTTTGTTAAAAGTTGTTTTTCCAGACGTTACGAAATAAATAGCTTTGCAACCTGGTTATCAAATTTACCAATCAATACTTCTGTTTATTCCTATATGTATTCGCTTTTTTAAATATATTCTTATCAGACCCTATTGGTGGGGTTTACTTTTTTATAGATGTTTTACGCCGTAGTATGCTTTTTTTTCACCGGACAGGAAGAATTGTTATTTTTATAAAAACAATTTACAAAGAAAAAAACCAAAAAACCTTTAAAGGAAAGGAGACTCCTGTGTTCCAACTCTTCTCTTGATCGGACAAACGATTAGTATACATTTTTTCCCCCCCTTTTCAATTTTGAAGTAGGTCCATTTAGAAACAAATAAAAATTCCCCCAAGATGTCACCAGCGGGGAAAAATGGTGCGATATTTTATTTTGGGCGCTGCCAGTCGTTATGGAAACGTAGGGATCTGGAAAAAGGGTTAAAAGTAATAATAAGAATAGATAAATAAAAATATAAAAAAATATTTATATTTATCTAATCACATTTAACAGAGAAAAACATTAATGTTTTATTATATACAAAATATAAAATAATATTGTTTGACGTCAAATCCCGAAATTTAAAATTGTCCAGAAAAAAGACATCATTGTTCCAAATCATACGACACTAGAATGTTGCGACATTATGTACGTCATCGTACATAAAGTAATGAGTTACTCAGTTTATAATAAGGCATGATGGGTAGTGTAACAACCCTCGCTGGTCAGGCCCCGGGTATAAAGAAAAAAAAAATGCATCTCCAAGCCCGACCCCAAAATGCTCAAAATTCCAGCTGTCTAAACAACTTTACAAGTTTATTGGTATCTAATATATTGTATTCAAAACGGGTAAACGTACATACAATTTCTCCTGTTTGAGACCAAAAGTCAAAAAAACTTTCCTGAAAATCAATTGTGTTCATTGTGGCTTCCCTTAACGAAAGTTAAAGGAAATCTTTCGGTTTTTCCCTCTTCACAACCTATAAATCAAATAACAGTTCAGCATCTCCCATATGAAATTCAAGAAATGCTCATGGTTTTTTCCCCGTCTATCACAATAAAAAATCAAATAACACTAGTTCACCCCTCTTTATTCGAAAAGTTAGAATCCTCTGTTGTGGTTCTCACACCCATCACAACTTATAAATCAAATAACACTTCAAAGAATCCTCAGTTGGGGGTTCTAAAACCTATACAACTTATAAATCAAATAACACTTAAAAAAGAATTCAGTTGTGGGTTCTACAACTATACAACTTAAAAAATCAAAAAACATTTCAAAGAACCCTCAGTTGTGGTTCCACATCCACCCAAACTTATAAATCAAATAACACTTCAAAAGAATCCTCAGTTGGGGGGTTTCCAAACTATAAAACAAAAATCAAATAACATTAGTTAGCTTTCTCTATTAAAAAAAGTTGAGATCCTCTGTTTGGTTCCATCCATCACAACTTATAAATCAAATACCATTAGTTCAGCTTCTCTATTAACAAAAGTTCAAAGTCCTCTTTGGGGGGTTTCCCACATCCATCACAACATAAATCAAATAACACTTCAAAGAATCCTCATTTTGGGGTTCTAAATCCATCCAACTTATAAGTTAAATAACACTTCAAAGAATCCTCGTTGGGGGTTCTAATCCACACAACATAAATCAAATAACATTCAAAGGGTCCTCAGTTGTGGGTTCTAAACCCAAATAAATTTATAAATCAAATAACATTTCAAAGAATCCTCATTGTGGTTTTTCCCAAAATCACAACAAAAAGTTAAAAAAACCTTCAAAAAATCCCTCAGTTGTGGTTCTAAATCCATCACAACTTATAAATCAAATAACATTTCAAAAAATCCCTTTGTGGTTCCCCAAAACTATCTTATCAATCAAAAAATTTCAAAAAATCCTCAGTTTGGTTTCACCTATCACAACATAAAAAAAAAACATTAGTTCCTTTTCTATTAACAAAAATTTCCCCCCGCTCAAGTGTTCAAAATAGTCTTCTGCTCAAGGTTTTTCCCTTCCCCTGCTCTGTTCTAACTTTTCTCTTTGAAACTAAAAAATAATCTGTCCATCCCCAAAACTTCCGAGTAACTGTCCACTGCCTGTTCTAACTATTCTCTCCCGCCACAAAAAAAAAACCGCCCTCCACAACTTTTTAAAAACTTCCTAACTATTTCTCTATTAAGAAACTAAAAAAAAATTTTCCCCTTTAAACTCTCAGGTAACTTTTCTTTTTTCTCTTACCCACTAAACAAATAATATGTCCGTCCTCCACACTTCTCTGGGAAAACTGTTCTCTGTCCAAAAAAGCTCCCAAACTGCCCCTTTCGGTTCAAGATCCTCTATTTTGGGGGTCACGCCTACCCGGAAAACCTTTTCTAAACACTCACTGGCCGGGGGGCAAAACATTTATTCCCAAATTTCGGAATAAAAATGGGGTTTTTTTTTCCGACCCCCGTCCATAACCTAGTTAGAAAACTAAACTGCTCAGAAATCCCCGGCATGATTAAAAAACCTAGTAGGGAAATTAGGTTTCGGGGGGGGCTGTCTCAATTATTAAAGAACCTCTTCTGGAGACGAGGTCAACTCCTTTTAAGGAAGTCGGGCATTAACCAGTGATAAAAAAGTCGGGGAAACAAAATACTGACAAGACTCACAAACATATTGTTTAGAATAAAGGCATGTACACAGTTTTCCCAAATATAAATCTGTTTTTGATACTAAATTTAGAAAAAAAAATGCTGAAAATTAAACAATATGTGAGACTGCAGTAAAACAAAACTATTTGATTAGAAAAACACGTAACCCAAAAAGTACTTAAGTTACAAATTACTAAACAATGATAAAATACAAACTTTTCAAAAGGTTTTTGAAACGAACAGCGGGGTGACAAATTTTTAAAAAAAACATAGGACAACCATACAAACTTTCAATGAAAATATGTGAAAAAACGAATGAAAAAATGTAACACAAAAACACACAAAAAAACTAGTAATGCAAGGAAGAAAACTTGAAAATCAATAAATATAAAACTTGAATACATGCAACATATGAAATATAATTCAAGGCATGAGAAGAGAAAGTACTAAGAAGCATAGGAATGAAAATTTGACCCCCGAAAGGTCCCATCCCCGCCCAACCAATTCCGGAAGTCGACTGCTTTCTACGAGAACATGATCAAGGTGTGACCGACATGTGGCTCAAAAGACCAGTATCATTGAAATGGGCTAAGGGGTCCAGGTTGGCGTATGTCGCGGGTTTTGGGACAACGTCATCTCTTGTTTGTCCCCCAATTAATTTTACACCCTTTACAGATAATGGCATAGATAAAATTCGGGGCTCCTGGAAACCATCGTCAATAAAAACTGGCGGAAAGTACAGTGCTCTTTCCCTAAGCACACTGTTTTAAACCCAGTCACTGGACAGGCCAAAAAGATCTAGATATTGGGCTTAAGGGGACTGTTACCAAATATCATTTAAAACTTTGTCCCGTCTGTAATCTGTAAAATTTTTTTTCCTTTTTTTCCCAGATTTTTAAAACGTTTTTGTAGTCTCCATATGTTTTTTTTTAAATTTTTCACTGCTGTTTTCATTTGTGATAAAGGGCCCTTTTTGGGCAAACGTTTTATTTTCTTTTTTTGTAATTTTTAAAAATACAGTACGGTTCGGTTTTTGAAAAATCTGAAATGTTTTTTATGCTAAGAAAAAAAAGGGAAAAGTTTTTACTTGCCCATTCTTTTTTTAATTACAACCGAAAAGTATTTGTGGGAATTTTATAATCAGACACATCTTCTAGGGCATTTGAGCAATCAGACCAAACTTCTGGGCATTTGAGCAATAGAAAGTATCTTTTAGGGCATTTCAATCATAACCTATCTTCAGGGATTTAAATCAGACGCACATCTTCGGCATTTGAGCAATCGAAATGCAATTTTTCTAGGGATTTGACAACGAATGACATCTTCTAGGGCATTTTAGCAATAGAATTATATCTTTTAGGACATTTGAGCAATCAGAATGCCCCTCTTTAAATTTTTCCAAGTGTCCATTTTAATTTTCTTTAATCTTTAGGTATTTGTTTTTTAAGTTGTTATCTCTTTAAATAATTTAAAAAATTTGGCATTGACAGTTTCATTTTTTTTCTATTTAAATTTGATCGATAAGTGTGAATGGGGATAGTAACATTCTTTTTTTTTTATTTTATAAAATTTTTAATGTCTATGTTTGTTAAATAGTACTAGCTGTTTAAATAAGCTCTTATAAATTGATTGGTGGAAAAGATTGATAATTTTTCAATTTTTGTCTTCACTTTAAAAACCTTTTTTTGGTCACAAATACAAAAAAAGGTGTTTGTCGGGTTGTCCTTTCCAAAACTTCTGAGGGGAAATGTAACCCCTTCTGTTCTATGGGGAAAAAATTTGTAGTCTTGCGTCCCGGGGTGCGGGCCATTTTTATATTTAAAATATTTTGGTCTCAAGGGGCCATTCCCAATTTTTTTTCCCCCCTCTTTTTCTTTTTTCTTCCGAAACCCTTTTCTTTTCCCAATCGACGTTGAATATATATACTTATTAACCCATTTAGTTGTTTTTGTAGGTCTCAGGGGTATTTTTCTTTTTTTTTGTTTGATGGTGCCATGTTTAAGATCTCTAATCTCTAAAGTTTTATTTGGTTTTGTTCTGTAGTTTCGTTTACTGTGTGCCTTGAGTGTTGAGTTTGGGCTTTTTGTAGGGTTTAAGTTCATTAAAATTTTCTTTTTAATAATTTTATTGGGTCATTTGTTTGCCCTTTTTCCCTGGGTTTAATTTTTTTAGAACTTTTTTTTAATTTTTAATCAATTTAATGTTTCGCCAATCTTGCCTTGCTTGTATTTTAAATTCTTTTTAACCCTTTTTCTGTTCTCTGGTTTTTTATATAGTGACCGTTTTGTGTTTGTCTTTTGCCCATGTTTTGTATCTCTTTTTTCCATTTCCTAATTTTTTTCTTCATTCTACTAAATTTATTTTGGGCTCTATCTTTTAATTTCTTCCCCATTTTCTCTGTTTTTTAATTGTCTCTTTTTTTTATTCTTTTTTGACTTTTTCTTTGTTGTTTTAAAAAAATTTTCTGTGATTTTTTGGGGATATGATAAGGGGTTTTACATCTGTTAATTTATTGATTGTGATTATCTTTTTAATCTTTTTCTGGGTATTCTTCTTTTATTCTGATATTCTCTACCCCTTTAGCCTTTCTTTATGACCTTCCATTTGATCGTTTGATAAATATAAAATATTTGGTTTTCATTCGTTGTTCCATTTGAACCAAAAAAAATGTTATTGCCGAGGTTTAAAATTTTTTGGGAATAATTAAATTTATTGTTTTATAATTCCAAAATTTTTAGGTTTCATTTTCTGACAGTTTGTCTGAAATTCCTAGAATGTCAACTCTGACCTATCATAAACATGAGTATTTTAAAAACACCAATAAAATTTTTCCCCTTTTGAATATATTTATAGTATCAAGATGAGTCATAAAAAACATCACATTCCTCTGCTTTGGGGGGTTACAAGGGGGTATTTTGAATGTATTTTTTTTCCATTTTTAAACTGTTTATTCATTCTGAGATGTAATCTTGTGAAATACTGACAACTGTAGTTCCCCTGATGAATTAGACACCAGTTTATTTGTTTTTTTTCCTAGTATGCGGGTAATATAGATGTTTTTTCTTATAAATACATTTTGACAAAAGTGCAGGAGCTATAGAAACCGATAAAAGGGCATCATTAATTGGGGGGTGGTTAAAATTTATTAAGATTTTAAAAAAGTTTTTTTAATGAACAGTACAATTGTTCTATTGATGTCATTTCTGCAGTTAGCCCTGTCGGTATGAGAGGGGGCCACATCAGCTACCGTAAAAGGGACCATAAACAGCGACATCAAAATAAATTTTAAACCCTTTAATAATGCATTTTGGTAACTTTCAAATTTATCACCTATTCCCATATTGATGTTTTTTATGTATTTTTTCTTTGTCAATTTTTAAAAAAATCGTTTTTAGAAATTATTTTAAAAAAAAATGTGGGGTGGGGGGGATTTAAAAACATTGAATCATACTGAGAAAATATATAAAAGGACCTGTTAGTTACGATGAAATATGTTCTAGTCAGAATGATCTGTGGTCAATACCCCCATTCTGTCTTTCAACGAGTAATATTCCTATTCAGGTCTGTAAAGAAACAAGTCCCGGGGTAAAGGCCCTTGTCTATTCCCAGGTGGAAGATGAGTTTGGGTCCCTATTGCCGTTATGCGTAGAAGAGGCAAAAAAGCCCGATGTCAGCGGAAGCACCGGGGGGATCAATACCAAACCCAGTTTTCAAAAAGGGCCCATGTGATGTAAAAATTTAAAATTATTTTATTTGGTAACGAAGTGTCCACAAAAATTAAAGGGTGCCACTATTGTCCCCCGTAAAACGGAAGAAACCGCCAGGCCCGCGATAATAGGATCTCCCTCCTTTAATTTCTGGCAAAATCCCCCAGTCCTCAATCGATTAATCGATCCGAAAAATCTCCCGGACCCCAAAGGCCGGATTGGGGGCAACCCCAATTTCCCCCCAAACAAAGGAAAATTCCAAGAAGCACCGTAATCTTTATGGTCTTTGTCGATCGACGAAAGGGTTTTCACGATCAACAGAGAGGGTCTATGGAAGATCATGGAAAAAGTGGTGCCCCCCAAAAATTCAAGATTTCCCAAAAGTTTCAAGGGGGTGATGGCCCAAATTTGACGAAGGAGCTTTTAAATTCATGTACCAAAAGGCGTCAAAAAGGGCTGTTCGCCCAACACTTCCAAAGATGTTTGCGTCATGCTCACGGATGTTTTTGGGAAGGCGACGAACAAGGAAACGATTAGATACAGGACGGGTTTTAAAATATTCAATCTTCGGGTTAAAAAACCCTTTACCAAAGTAAAAAAAATCCATCCAAAAACCCGTTGTTTTCTGATGACCGCCCTCCTCCAACTCTGGGGTGAGCTTAAAGGAAAAATTTTCAATGGCCTGTCATAGGTTTGGCCTCACCATAACACCAAAAAATGGGTCATGTTCCACCCCGCCCCTAGAGAACAGTATTACGATCCAGTCATCAACATTAAACCCGCGTTCCAGTCACGGACAACTTTTATCTTGGAGCCTCCTATCCAGATCGGCAAATATAGATTCTGAGGTCAACAAAGGATATCCAAAGCCGGGTACTCGTTGAAGGCTACGTGTCACTGGGGGAACGGCAGGAAAAGAATAGTCACAAAGCTGAAAGTTACCAGGCCATGAGCTAACCACGTGCTGTACGCAAGCGAGACATGGACAGTGTATAGCAGACACGCAAGAAAATTAAACCATTTCCACAAGCTGTCTACCAGAATACAAAAATAAGCTGGCAGGACAAAATTCCAGACAGCGAAGTCCTCACAAGAGCAAGATCCCAAACGTCAACACCTGTTGGAAGGCCCCAAAAATGGGTTCGGTCACGTTGTTTGATGCCTGATAAACGCTCCCAAAACGTTAGTATGGCGAGTTGAAGGGGCAGACGTTTAGCTGGTGGACAGAAAACTGATTTAATGAAGCATATAGTGTATGGAGTGCATGTGTTGTATATATGTAAGCTGATATAGTGTATGGGAGTGTATGTTTGTATATGTGTAAGTTATAAGAGTGTCTGATAGTGTGTGTTGTATATGTGTAAGCGGATATAGTGTAAGTGAGATTTATTAGATATAAGCTGATATAGTGTATGATAGTCATGTGTTGTATATGTAAGTGATATAGTGTCTGATATGCATGTGTGATATGTGTAAAGGGGATATGTGTCGATATGCATGTGTTTGTATATGTGTAGGGGATATAGTTCGTGTGTTTTGTATATGTGTAGGGATATATGTCGGTATCGTGTTTGTATATGGGGGTGTTAAGGCAATGCGGTTGTATTGGGGAAATGAATTTGTAGGGAGTTATGATATAGGGGCTGGGGAGTGCGGGGTTGTGTAGGGGATTGTGCTGATAGTCAGATTGTATATGTGTGGTGGGAAAATTCGAAAACAATTTTTGGTTTTGGCGATATAGTTTGTAGTGCTGTGTTATTTTAAATAAAGTGTTTGGAACATGGGGTTTTATATTTGGGGGGATATAGGTATGGTACATGTGTTGTTTTTGTAAACTGATATGGTTTGGTAGTGCATGGGGTTTTTGATATAGGTGTCGGTAGTCTGTTTGTATATGTGTAAACTATAAGGTCGATATGCGGGGATGAAACGAAAAGTGTCTGAAGTGTGGTATTGGGTGGGAATGTGTCGAATCATTGCTTATATGTGAAAAAGGATATAGGTCCGAAAGCGTGCAAAACTAGAGTGATATATTTCGATCAGTTTTTTATATGAAATGATAAGTGTGGTAGTGCTTGTTGTATTGTGGGGATATAGGTCGGAGGCGGGGTTTTCTTGCGAATATGTCTGAAAAATTTCGGGTGTGTTTTTGTAAGGTATAAGTGTCGGATTTTATTTTTTTGGGGAAAATCGGAAAAGGCTTGTTTTTTTGTAAAGGGGATAAGTGTCTGTAGGCAGGTTTGTTTTGGTAGGGATATATGTCTGGTATGCGTTTTTTATGTGTAAACTAAAGTGTCTGATAGTGCGTGTGTTGATTGTGTAAGGTGATATAGTGTTGGATGATGTTTTTATTGTTGATATAGTGTCTGATAGTGCTGTTTTATATGTTGGTGATATAGTGTCGGAGTGGTTTTTTGTATATGTAGCTGATATAGGTTTGGGTAGTGCATGCTTTGTATTTTATAATGATATAGTGTCTGGTATGCATGTTTTTATTTTAAGCTGATATTTTCTGATAGGCGTGTTTTTATGTGAAAGCTGATATATGTCTGATAGGGGTGTGTTGTATTGTTTGAAAAGTGTCTGATAGTGCATGTGTTGTTGTAAGCGATATAGGCCCATAGGCTGTGTTGTATATGTGTCAGCGATATAGTGATTGTAGTGCATGTGTTGAAATATGTATAAGGGATATAGTGTCTGGTATGCATGTGTTGTATATTTTAAGCTGATATTTTCATAGTGCATGTTTGTCATTTTAATCTGTATAGTGTCTGTAGTGCATGTTTGTACATGGTAGCTGATATAGTTCTTTTAGTCATGTGTTGAAATTTTGGGTTTGATATAGTGTCTGATAGTGTGTTTGTATGTGTTTTGATATAGTGTCTGATAGTGGTTTTTTATATTTTTGCTGATATAGTGATTTAGTATGTTTTTATTTTAGGTATTAGTGTCTTAGTAGTTTTAATTGTAAGGTATTAGTGTCTGATATCGTGTGTTGTTTTGTGTAAGCTGATATATGTCTGGTATTGTTTTGTATATGTTGTGAAAAGTGTCTGGTATTTTGGTTTTTATATGTTGCATATAGTGTCGATAGTCTGTGTTGTATATGTGGGAAAGGTTTTGATATTTTTTTTTTGTTTTGAAAAGTCCCCTTTTGTTTTGTTTTGTGTAACTGATATAGTGTCGTAGTGTGTTTGTTTTGGAAACGATATGTCATAGTCGTGTGTTGTATATTTTAAACTGAATATGCAAAAATTTTTGTTGTTTTGGGTTAAGCTGAAAAGTGCCCGGGGGGTTTTTTTAAAGCATTGTTGTATATGTTTTTTTGTTTGATATAGTTCTGGAAATGCGTGTTTGTATATGAAAAGTGAAAGTGATATGTGCTGTGTTGTATATGTAAAAGGTGATATATGTCTGGTATCTGGGGTTTATTGAAAGCTGAATGGTGTTGATGGGGTTTTTGTATTTTGGGGGAATAAGGTCTGTGGGGTTTGTTTGTATTGTAAGCGATATATTGAATTTATTTCTTTTTTGTATTTGAAAGTGATAAAGTTCGGGTAGTCTTTGTTGATATTGTGTTTTAATGTTGGTATTCTTGTTGTATATTTAAGTGAAAAGTGTCGGGTGGGTGGTGTTTTGTAATTTTTAGGGTGTATAGTGCCCGTAGTCTGTATATTGTAAGTGAATAGTGTCGGGAAAGGCTTTTTTTTATAGTAAGGTGAATAGTGTCGTGTTTTTGGTTGTATATGGTTAGCTGTATAGTGTCTGGTGTCTGTTTTGTATATTGGGTGATATAGGTCGATTGCGTTTTTTGATTAAGCGATATAGGTCGATATGCGTGTGTTGTTTTGGGTGCTGAATAGTGTCGATGGGCATGTGTTGTATATGTGTCGAAGTGTCTGATAGTGGTTTTTATATTGTCAGCTGAATAGTGTTTGATGTCGGTTGTATATATGGGTAATATTTGTTAGTGATGTTTGTATATGTAACCCGATATAGGTCGATGGGCAGTTTTTCAGAATCGAAAGGTCGGAGTAGAAAATTTTTTTAAGCTGATATAGTGCCCGATAGTGGTTGTTGTATAGTGTTTGATAAGTGCCCATAGCAGTTTTTTTTGTTAAGCGGGATAAAGTATTGTGGTGAGGGGTTTTAAATTTTAAGGTGATATAAGTCTGGTGGGCATGTTTGTATAGGTGCTGAATGGGCGAAAAAGCGGGTATATGTGGGTAAAGTGTCGGGTAGACATGTGTTGTATATTTTAAGGTGATATAGTGCGGGTAGTGGGTGTTTGTATATGTGTAATGATATATGTCTAAGTGCTTTGTTGAAGAAAGGGATAAGTGTCGGTGGCGTGTTTTTAGGGAAGCGACATAGGATAGGCTTTTGTATATTGAAGGTGATATAGGTCAGTGCAGGGTTTTTAAAGTACTGATAAGGTCGATATGCGGGGAAAAAAGGGGAAAGGCCCCAAAACGTTTTTAAGAACGATATATGATTGTAGTGCATTTTGTATTTAAGCGATGTATTGGTGTGCATGTTTTGTATTTTGTAAGATGATATAGTATCTGGTAGTGCTTCTTTTTATATATGTAGGGTACATGTCGGGTAGTGCTGTGTTGTATATGTGTGTGATATGTGTCGGGTATCTGTTTTGTTATTGAAAGGGAATAGTGTCTGATAGTGCATGATCTCATTTTGGTGATATAGTGTCTGTAGTGCATGTTTTGATATGTGGGTGATATAGGTCGATAGGCGTGGTTGTATATGGGGTGATAAGTGCCCGGAGGGGTGGTTAATATTGTATGATATAGGTCGATGGCGGGGAATGTAAGGTGATTATTCTGATAGTGCGTTGTTGTATATGTGTAAGGGATATAGTGTCGATAGTGCATGTGTTGTATATGGTTTATAAGTTCTGATAGTGCGTGTTTTGTATTGTTATTATATAGTGATTATATGCATGTTTGTATATGTATGGTGATATATGTCGGGTGTCTGTTTTGTATATGTGTGTGATATAGGTCGTATGCATTGTTGTACTTTGTAATCTGATATAGTTCGGGAGGCATGTTTTGTAATTTTGGTGATATAGTGTCTGGAAATTCATGTTTGTATATGTTCCCGATATAGTGTCTGATGGGCTTGTTTTTGTGTGTGTGATATAGTGTCTGATAGTGCGTGTTTTTATATGGTAGCTGTATAGTGATTGGAAATTCTGTTTGTATATGTTGGTGAAAAGTGTCGTAGTATGGGGGTTTTTAGGGTTTTTCGGTTACGTGAGAAGGTTCTGAAAAGGCAGGGGGTTTTTGTATATGTTTTTTAAGTTCGGGTGTGCTTTTGTATATTTTAAGTGATATATGTCTAAGGGCTTTTTGAATGTGGTGATATATTTCTGATAGTCGTTTTTGTATATTTTAATTGATATAGTGTCTGATATTGTGTTGTTTTAACGATAAGGCCCGATAGTGCGTGTTTGTTTGGGAAAGCGATATAGTTCGATAGCGTGTTTGTATATGTAAGCGATAAGTGTCTGATATGCTGTGTTGTATATTTTGGTGATATAGTGCCCATAGGCTGTTTGTATATGTAAGCTGATAAGTGTCGATATGCTTTTTGTATATGTGCTGATAAAAGTGTTTAGTGCTTGTTGTATATGTTGGTGATAAGTGTTGGTGTGCATTTTGTATATTTTAAAGTATATATGTCTGTATCTGTGTTGTATATGTGTTGATATAGTGTCGGGTAGTGCTGTTTTTATATGTGTAAGGTGATATAGTTCCTTAGTGCATGTGTTGTATATGGGTGATATAGTGTCGGGTGCGTGTTTATATTTAAGGTGATATAGTTCGGGTGTGCTTGTTGTATATGTGTAGTAAATAGGTCTGTATGCGTTTTTGTATATGGAAAGGAATAGTTCTGGTAGTGCTGGTTGTATAGGGTAAGTGAAAGTTCGAAATGTGTTTGTATTGTGGGTATATGGTGTCTGTAGTGCGTGTTTGTAATGAAGCTGATATAGTATTGGTAGTGCAGGTTTTTATAGTAGGATAAGGTTGGTAGTTCCGTTGTATATAAAGAGAATAGATCGGGTCTTTGTATATTGGGTATACAGTGTCTGGAAAAGGGTTTTGTATATTTTAAGGATATAGGTCGGGTATGCGTTTTGTTTTGTGGTGATATAGTGTCTGATGTGCATGATCGTACATGTTGTGATATAGTATCTGGTGTGCATGTGTTGTATTTTGGGGTGATATAGTGCGATAGGCTTTTTTGTATTGGGGTGAAAAGTTTGGTTTTTTTTTATATGAAGGTGATATAGGTCGAAGGCGGGGGAAAAAAAGGGAAAGGTCGAAGGGGGGGGGAAGGGAAGGATATATTCGAAAGGGGTTTTTTGTATATTTTTTAAATATAGTGTCTGGTAGGGTGTTTTTTAATAGGGGTTAATGGGTCTGATGGGCGTGTTTGTATTTTTAAAGGTGTATATGTCAAAAGGTGTTTTGTATTTGTAAGGTGATATGTGTCAGTTTTTTTAAGAAAAGGGGAAAGGTCGAAGGCGTGTTTGGTGAAGGATATGGTCGATGGGCTTTTGTATATGGGGGCTATTAGTGATTTATGCATGTTTTATATATTAATATATAGTGTAGGGTGTTCTTCTTTGTATATATAGATATATAGATCGACTTCTTTGTATATAGAAGGGAAAGGTCGGAGTGCGGGTTAGGCGGTGTCTGAAAGGCTTTGGAAGTAAATAAAATTGTCTGATATTCTTATCGTACATTTTATGAATTTCGGGAGTGCATTTTTTGTATATGTGGTGTTTAAAAAGTGTCTGATATGCGTGTGTTGTATATGTGTGGTGATATAGTGTCGGGTAGTGGTGTTTATATATGTGTAAGGTGATTAGGTCTGATATGCGTGTGTTGTATATGTTGGTGATATAGTGTCTGTTTGGGGGTGTGTTGTTTTGTGAAAGGTGATATAGTGTCTGATATGATGTTTTTTTGTGGCATAATGTCTGATAGTGCGTGTTTGTATTTGTCAGCTGATATATGATTGATAGTGCATGTTTTATATGTTAAGGTGATATATTCTTATGTGTGTTTATTTAATCTATATAGTGTTTAGTCATTGTTTAATTCTATATATTCTTATATGTTTGTATATTAACTGATATTTCTGATATGGTGTTTTTGTGTTGTGATATATGCCCCATAGTCTTTTTGTATTTTAAAAATGAATATGTCGGGGTAGTTTGTATATTTTAAACAAATTTTTTGGGTAGCGTTTTGTATATGAAGGTGAAAAAGGTTATAGTATGTGTTGTTTTGTAAGGTATATATGTCGGTACTGTGTTTATATTTTCGACAATTTCCCATGTCGTTTTTTTTTGGGTGGTGAATGGGTCGGTAGCATTTTGATATGTAGTGATATAGTGTCGATAGTGCGTGTGTTGTATATGTGTAAGGGATAGGTATTTAAGTGTGTTGTATATGAAATGATAAGTGATTGTATGCATGTGGTATATATGTGCTGATATATGTAGGTGTTCTTCTTTGTATTTTGGATGATATAGTATGGGGGAAATTTTTCTTTGATATATTGGGTGATACAGGTCTGGTAGTCGTTTTTATATTGTGGATATAGTGTTTAGTGCGTGGGAAAGGAAAAGGTGAAAGGGCGATAGGCAGATCGCATTGTGCTGAAAGTGCGGTGGCATGTGTTGATTTTTGGGCCGGGATAAGTGCCCATAGTGCGTGTTGTATTTTGGTGGTGATATAGTGTCTGGTAGTGCTGTGTTATTATTGAAAGGTGATATAGTGTCTGATAGTGCGTGTGTTGTATATGTGTAGGCTGATATAGTGTCTGATAGGTGTTTTGTATTTTTAAATTTGATATATGTTTATGCGTGTTTTGTATATATTGGTGATATAGTGTCGGGTATTAAAAATTTTGTATATGTGGGTGATATATGTCGATAGTGTGTTTGTATATGTTTGGGTGTAAAACGGGTAGTCGTTGTATATGGTTTGATTTGTCAGTATTGTTTATATTGAAAATGATATAGTGTCTGGTAGTGCATGTTTATTGTAGGCTGAATAGTGTCGGACGTGTGTTGTTTTTGGAAAGGGGGTGATATATTCCCGGAAACTTAAATGTTTATTTTAAGGTGATAAGGTCGAGTGCATGTTTTGTTAGAGGTAATAGTGTCTGATGTGCTTTTGTATTTTGGCTGAATAGTGTCGATAGGCGGGTTTTATGTGGGTGATAAGTGTCGATGGCATGTTGTTTTGTGAAAGGTGATATAGTGTCTGATAGTATGTTTGTATATGTTGCTATACAGTGTCTGTAGTATTTTTGATATGTGAAAGGTGATATAGTTTAAAACATTTTTTGTATTGTGACGATATGGTCTGATAGAAAATATGTGTAATGGATAATGTCGTAGGCGGGAAAAAAAGGGGAATATAGTGTCGAGGCATTTTTTGTATTTTAAAGGGATATAGTGTCGATAGGGTTTATTTGTTTTTCGATACAGGTCTGGTGGGCAAAATGGTAAGGTAAAGGTCGATAGGCATTGTTGTATAGGGAACTGTCAGTTTTACCCATTTTGGATATGTGTAGGGAAAAAGTGCTTATATATTGAAAGGTGTATATGTCGATAGTGCATGTTTGTATATGTGAAAGGTGATATAGTGTCTGATAGTGTTTTTGGGATATGTGTGGTGATATAGGATGAAAGGCATGTTTTATTGTTGGGATATAGTGTCGGAGTGCGTGTTTTGTTATTAGGGATAATGTCTGGGGGCTGGTTTTGTGATGTAAGATGATAAGGTCGAGGGGCGTGTTTTTGTATGTGGCTGAATAGTGTCGGAGGCGTGGTTATATTTTAAGGGGAATGGGGTCGAATTTTGTTGTTTATGGAGGGAAAGGCAAACCCATTGGAAAAAACGATAAGGTCAAGCTTTTGATATTTTAAGCTGATATAGTGTCTGATAGTGCGGGTTGTATATGTGGGTGTATAGTGTGGTAGTGCATGTGTTGTATATGAAAAGGTGATATATTAGGTAGTTCATTTTGTATATGGGGTGATATAGTGTCTGATATATGTTGTATATGTGTAATGATATAGTTCTGATTCATGTGTTGTATTTTTTAGGTATATATTGTCTGATATGCATGTGGTGATATGTGTATGATATAGTGTCTGATAGTGCATGTGTTGTATATGAAAGGTGATATATGTCTGATATTTTTGTATATGTTGTGATATAGTGTCTGATAGTGGGGGGTTGTTATGTGAAAGGTGATATATTTATGGTAGTGTATTTGTATATTTTAAGGTGATATAGTGTATGGTAGTTCATGTGTTGTTTTGTGTGATATAGTTTTGGGTAGTGCATGTGTTGTATATATGTGTGAATAGGTATGGTATATGTTTGTATATATATCCCCTTTTTCATTTTTAAAGACGGTAAAAGGCAAGTTTTTTCTGGACAACTTCTGATTTTTCCTTTTTTTTTGTTGTTCAGTAAATTTAAGTCTTTTCCCAAAATACTCTGCCCCTTCCAATTTTTTTCCACACAACTCTGTATCAGTAGCCCCTCCCATGTGCTGGGATTTAAAAAAAGTTTTCATTGGGGTTTTTGAACATCTTTATATCTGAGCGTGGTCTGCCTGTGCCTCTTCCCCCCCGAAAATTCACAGAACAACATTTGTTTTTTTGGGGGTAAGTTTCTTTTTCTACATGTCCCAAAAAATCTTATGTCTACTGCTGGAGCCATGATGGGGAAACAGTTTTCCCTTGTGTACTTCAGTTTGGTTATCTTGTCTCCACCTGATTTCATAATCTTGGGGAAAATCGAAGGGGAAAGATGTTAAAATTCCTCCGTGTCTTTGGAGGCTTCCCCGGGGTTTTCCAAAAGAAAGAACCAATTAAAAGGCCGATATTTGAGCTTTGTCTGCAATGTCAATTTTGTTGTCACGCTCCTTTGATAGTTTCCGAAAGTAGTAGGGCACTCCTAAGAAACGTTTATTTCCTCTCAAGAAAGGCTGGCAGTGACCGTGGAAAAGATGAGTTTTTACTGGGGTTTTGATGGTCGCCATTTTAAAATGATTTTGATGCCCCCCCTGACATAAAAAACTTTTTGGGGGCACTTTTGTCGAAAAAAAGGGCCATGCCTTTTACAAATTTTAATTAGACTTTTCAGTGTGGTCTCCTGTGGGGCTAAGGAACATCGTCAGCGAAAAAGGGGGTCCGGAATATTTCCGTCGTTTTTGTCTGGGTCTTTAAACGGGTTAAACGTGAACCATCGATCTAGTGCGGATGAAAACATCACCATCAGCGTCCCCTAAGGCGTGGTTAAAAAGGGCTGCGGGAAAATACCAAAAAGGTGGGGAAGGACACAGCCCTGCACTCCCTCTTTAAACCCCAAAACTATCAGATGTGTCCATCGAACTGTTGCTGGGTTTCATGCCCCATGGGAAAGGAAAAAAAACAATGGACAAAGGGGGCCCAAAAAAACTTCAATATTTTTTAAAGACGGGCCCCTGACTTTTCAATCCTTAGTCAAATCCCCAAAACAATAAAGACTTGCTCTGCTCCTGCCTTCTTTGTGCTTCGAAGGGAAATATCTTCGTTGTTACCGTCTGCCTGAATCCCCATTGTGACTTAAAAACACCTCCCCATTTCTGATCTTTTTAAAGGATATGAAAAACCCCTTTTTTTGCTTGAAGGAATGCCTGTGGTTTTTAAATCCCCATCCCCTTTTTTTTTATAGATGTCACTATCTTGCATCCCTCATGTCCCGAAGTGTTCCCTTTTCCCGACTGAATAAGAGATTGAGGGTGGGGCAGCAGGACATCCCCATTTATTTGAGGTTTTTGGGAAAATTTTTCTAGTCCTGATGCCTTGCCATTTGAAAGTTTGTTGATTGCTTGGGAAAATTCCCGCCCGTGGGGTTTGTATCCACCCCTTTTTGGGCATGATGTTTCGGAGTCTGATCGGGACTGGGTTTGTTTTTCCCCAGAGTAAAGTTTGGGAAAAGTTTCCACCCCTCTTCGTTTTGGGTTTTCTTTTTTGGCTCCCGTTTCT
>JADZMA010001497.1:0-18311 GCA_020796225.1 Arion vulgaris
GATCATTTCATTAGGTGCTATCAGAGCAACGGGTACTGCGCTCTGGCATCACCGGCCCTGTTTTCCGATTGGTTGTAGAACAACAGAACCGTTCCCGGTCAGGGAAGACAGTTTTGCTAGGCGCTAAACGCAACTTTAGTATGTGCGCTCGGCCAACTTTAATGATTTATCTTGCCTTGGCCTCTTGTACAGGTTTACTAAATTTTCCCATGTGTCGACACGATACATTGCAGTGTTTTCAGGGAACTTGCCGAGACAGCACGATTTTCCTGGATTCAGCCTCTGCTGGGCTTTCAGTTTTCCCTGCTCTCATCTAGAGGAAGGGGGCAGGTTGCTCACCACGTTTTCTACCTTTCGTGCTGTCACATGGCACCTTGTGTCTGCCTATGCTGAGCTCACCTGTGGTGTATCGTCCCACATACGTGTTTGCTCCCTTTGATTCTGCCCTCCTAAACTCTCTGTACTCATTACTTTGTTCTCAGGGTCTACATGACACCATGTCTGCTCAGGACTCAGAGTTTCTGCTCCTCATGTGACCCAGGTCTCTGCTTTGAATCCACCTCTCATCGCTTCCTGTTCATTGTACAATACATACACATCGACCGATAGCCAAAGTTGTGACCGCGACCGTTTGGCTTGTGCGATCGTGTTTATGGACCTCTTATCCGTAGGTAACAATTTTGGTGCGGTCAATTACTCAAGGCGAGTTAGCATTCACAGGGTTCTCAGACTCGTTCACTGCTGTTTTCTTACGTTTCTCGCAAATTATTTAGATCAACATTCTCATCGAACATCAGCCGGGAATGCGTGCACATTTGTCATGAATTTTTCGACTGTGCATTACTTTTCCGTGCTTGCACTAACACTACCGTAACTCTCCCTCGATTCCTACCCGCTTAGCAGACCGGAACCATTGTCTGTACAAGGTCACCGCGTGAGGTGAGCAGCAGGATCTTGATTAGTGCCGAATCACTAATCATGGCACTGACGTTGTCCACTGTGGGCATTCAGCTATAATGGTCTTGTCCAGCCCTTTCGTGTTTCTTTAATAATGTAAATCTCTCTCGTACCGTTGCCCATTACAAAGGACCTACAAGTAATTTCTCCTCCACCGCTCTATGCTAAAACTTCGCTTTCAGCTCAATCTCCTCCATGGAACTGAGACCAATGTTCTTGCCTCTCTCAGCAAAGTTCGTTTCAGGGTCTCCTTCAGGTCAACCGCTTTTCTTGAGCTCCCTTGCATCCCACTTCAATGCCTGCTTTGATATTCGTTGATCATTTCTCTAACATATCTATATCTCTCTCTTACTAACAATTTGTCTAATTGGTTGACGAACATGTCTCACAATTTCATCCCTTCTCTAATTCGTTCTATTTTATATTCATTATTTTCCCATGGTTTATCCTATTTTCAAATGCATTCTAACACTTTCTATATATTTCAGTCATTTCCAACTTCTCGCTGGCATATGGTAGAATGATACAACATTGGAATAAATTCGTAATTGATTTTAGACTTTTTGAAATCTGATGTTGTTTAAATAAATATCATAATTTCTTTTCAACATTTCATAATACAATCAAAAATTGCTACATAAATAAAGTTGAACTTTCTCTTATTTTAATCATTTTAATTCTAGTGTGATATCTGCGTTTACTTGCCATGAAATTGTCTTCGTTTTTTTTTCGCTTAACATCTGCGGTCAACTTTTGATGTATAGATGACAAATTGTCTGTTTTCTTTACATATCTTAGTTTGTTCTCTAACAGGCAATATCATCTGCAAAATCAGTCTTCTGGTTGACTATTTTCCTACTTAATCGATATAGTTTTCTGCACACAACATTTTCAACATCCACCCAGTCAATAGCCACCTCAAACAATAGCAGAGATAGAATACAGCCTTGCTTTACTCCGGTTTCAACCATAGCTCAGTCATTTGTGTTCACCATCAGTGCAAACTGCACATGCCTTAGAACCATCTGAGAAACTTAATAATATTTATTATTTGTCTGGTATTCCATAGCATCTCAGAGAATATTCACAGGGAGATTGTTCTGTGTGAACTATCAAAACTTTTTAAATCGATGAGGAAACTAGTATAAGTGGTTGTTGCTTCTCGTATGTTTCTCCAAAAGTGGTCGTAAGGTAAATATTTGGTCAAGCGGCTTCTCCAGGTCTAAACCAACAATTCTTTCTCAGGGTGTGTCCACTGCTCATTGATTCTTTCAATCAGTATTATGATTTTTGTGTGAAAGTCTTGAGTCATTACCCATTAATAATGTGATCCCCTCCCCAGTTATTGCGCAATCTTCAGAATCCTGTGCACAGGAGGATCTAAACAGTATTCCTTTTATCTTGTAGTTGATCATAAAATGTGTTTTTTCTTATCATCGTCGACCTCGTTGTTGGTGCATAACACTGAAACCATTGTCATATCGACATACCTGAGAATGCTGAGCTTGGTCTCTGATTATACACTCAGATGGGTTCCCATTCTAACATGCTCTTTACTTCTCTAGAATCATTGTATGCTACCCACTTCATTTCAAAATGTACCATCTACTCTCTGAATATAGTTCAATCCACTCTTCTCTTCTATCTGATAGGTCATCTCCCACCTCACTTAACCAGTATGTCCAGTCGTATCTCTTCATTTCTTCTGCTGTTCAGGCTGATTACATAGTCTGTATTATCGTTCATCACATTCCAAAATCCAATTTTGGTGAGTGTTTTTGAGCCAGGTTTGCTCAATTTGAAAATTGGAAATATTGTTACAGTCAGGTTGCTGACTTCTTGCAAGTTCTGAATAGGGAAGACTGCAGTAAAACGGTAAATAGTGAACCGTGTACAAACAAAAGTATATATAGTTTTACAAAAACAAAAACGTGACGACAACAACGTTTCGAATATGGAGCCTTATCAAACAGGAAATGAACAAACAGGGTGACAATTAAAATGAAACACAAATGGACGACAAGTACTCAACGTATCTGGGAAAATCTGGAATAAAAGTGAATAACAGAGCCGTGTAACTCAAAAAACACCTACCTTAAGCAAAATAGAAAAGAAACAGAAACATCAGTATTATATAACTTGGACCATGCAACATATGCCATATAGATTATAAGCATGAGAAAAAGTACTAAAGCATAGAATGTCACATGCAACGCCAGCCCATAGAATTTTTTTAAAGCATGGGAGAAAGTACTAAGGCATAGAATGTATTACCGTTGAGCCCGCGTGAATGCCAGGTTTTCATACAAAGAAATCAACCGATTCTCCAGAGCAAATCGACCACGATCATCAGAGGAACATGATCGGATGGCTGTGACCTGGACATCATAAGCTCCTGAATGTGTGTCGATGCAAATGGTAGCTACAGGGTCTGAAACATTGGCGTATGTCGCGCGCAAGTGTTGGTGAATCGGTCACTGAGTCTCCTGCCGGTTTCCCAATATAGGCCTTGCTTGTTTGCTACCGCTACGCGAATAATGGCATGAATAATATTGCGGGACTCTTTTGCGATGAAACTGTCTTCAGCAACGAACGTGGCTTTTGGAAAAGTTTACCAGTATAGGTCTGCAATACATAAGCACCAAGTGTTACAGCATGACAGCCACACTGGATGGTGAGCCAAATGGATGTTGGGCTTGAGGCTGACTGGACTAACATCTTAAGGCTTCTGTCCCGTCTGTACGCCACCAGGATAGTGTTGGAAGACAGGCGTGTATCAGGATCAGACTGAAAGAATGGAGAGATGACTGGAATAGAACTTTCTTCTAGGGAACTGAGGGGTGGAAAGTTAAACCAAGTTCCTGTCAGGGTGGAAGTTCTATGCTGGTTGAGAGCCTCTGGCAGAATTTGCTGCGAACATATAAGTTTATATGTAACTCTTTCATTTCTTATGATAGTAATGGCCTCACTACAAGTCCTCACCACCTGTCGGACTGGAACCAGCATTGTGAGTTTTGTGTCTCTTTATATATCCCAAACCATCAATTTTCTCATCCTTATTTGGCATCACCAATTTTTCTTTCATTTTGGGATGCTCTTGATATATCTATTGATATATCTTCTCTGTCCATGATATACAAGTATATGTATATCTTACTGTTAATCATCATCAACTTCAGCTGTTCTTCTAGAAAAACTTACTCTCTGTTCTCTGAAAGTTGACAAATGTATCAGCAGCAGTCATTCTAGTACAGTTTGTTAAATCATTTCAGGTAAAGGCATGACAGAATATTATCATTATCTACAACAGTGTCTGTAACTTGATGTCTGTAACAATATCTGCTTAACAACTTCCTTGTCATAACAATATCTACAACTGAATATCTGTAACTTAATGTCTACAACAAGTGTCTACAACAATGTCTAACTTAATGTCTGTAACTTTATGTCTGTGTGTCTGGCTGTGTCTGTAACTTGTGTCTGTGATGTCTACACCACTTGTGTCTCTACAGCGCAATGTCTACAACAATGTCCTACCTTAATGTCACCTAACTAATGTCTACAACTTAATGTCACAACTTAATATCTACTATTAATGTCTACAACTTAATATCTCACAACTTAATATCTACAACTTAATGTCACACAACTTAATGTCCTACTTAACTTAATGTCTACAACAATATCTACAACAACGTCTACAACAATATCTACAACAGCTGTGTCTGCAACGTGATGTCTAGAACATGATGTCTAGAAACATTATCTACAACTTAATGTCTGTAACTTAATGTACAACAATATCTACCAACTTAATGTCTAGTAACTTAATGTATACAACTTAATGTCTGTGTGATGTCTGTAACTTGTCTCTACAACAGTGTCTACAACTAATGTCTGCTTTAATGTCTATCAACTTAATGTATACAACCTTAATATCTATAGCAACTTGATGTCTAACTTGTAATCTGCAACTTAATGTCTGTAGCTTAATGTATACAACTTCATGTCTGTAACTTATTACAACTAATGTGCCAGCAGCAATGTCACCCAGCTAATGTCTACAGCAGTATCACACAACTTAATGTCTGCAACCAATATCTGTAACCTATTGTACAACAATATGCTGTAACTTGATGTCTACAACTAATGTCTACAACTTAATGTCACAGCTTATGTCCAACAATATCTCCCACAACAATGTCTCAGCAACAATGTCTGGCTGTTATGTCTGCAACGATGTCTACAACTTGATGTCTACAACTTAATGTCTATAACGATGTCACAACTTTGTATCTCATGTAATGTATGTAACACAATGTCTCTGTAACAATGATTTCCAACTTAATGTCTGTAACAATATTTGCTTAATATGTGTAACAATGTCACAGCAACTTAATATTTACAACTAATGTCTACAACTTAATGTTTACTAACTTAATGTCTATAACTAATATTTTACAACAATATCTGTAACAATATTTGCTTAATGTGTCTGTAACTAATATTTACAACTTAATGTCACAACAACAATATTTTATTTTAATGTCTGTAACAATATGTACAACACCATGTCTGTAACTTAATATTTACAACAATATGTCTACAACTTAATATCTGTAACTTAATGTCTGCAACATGATGTATACTACAACTTAATATCTGTAACTAATGTATGTAACAATATCTGCAACATGTGTCTACAACCTAATAATCTGTAACTTAATGTCTACAACTTAATGTCTGCAACTTAATGTTCTACAACTTAATGTCTAGTAACAATATTTTACAACAATGTATACAACAATGTCTGTAACAATGCTCTGCAACTTGATATCTACAACTTAATATCTGTAACTAATGTCTTGTAACTTAATGTCCTACAACTTAATATCTGTAACTTAATGATGCAGCTAATGTCTACAACTTAATGTCTTTACAACTTAATATCTTCCACAATATGTCTGTAACAATATGCAGCTTAATGTCTGTAACAACTTAATGTCTACAACAATGTCTGTAACTTAATGTCTGTAACATGTGTCTGTAACTAATATGTAACTTAAGTCTACAACTTAATGTCTACAACTTATGTTTACAACTTAATGTCTAACTTAATGTCTGTAACTAATGTGTAATCTTGACAATATTTTACAACCCAATGTCTACAACAATGTCTTTGTAACTTTATGTCTACAACTGTGTCTGTAACTAATGTCTCATAACTAAAGTCACCATTAACTTGTATCTAATAATGTGTATAATGTGTCATAACAATAATGTCTTGTTCGTTTGAATATGACTTATATGTTTGTTTCTAATTTTTATTCAATTGTTCATGATCCAAGTTAGCATTTTCTCGTCTGTGTATGTATATGTAGTATGATTATTATTGTCTATTGGTATATATGTGTAAGTAAGTTTAGTATGTGTGTGTATGTGCAAATAATGCTTGTATATAACATCTATGATTTTAGTATGTATGTACATGTGTGTATGACTCTCTGTTCATGTGTTTTTCTGGCCAATGACGCAGTGCAAAACTGACTGAGGTAATAGAGCGTCGAGGTGACAGACAAATCATCCTCCTCTCTCTCTCTCTGTTGTCACTCAAGCATAAGTGTCACCCTAACAGATTGTTTACCAGGACATGAAATATTAGCAGTGTCTCCTGTGTTACATATGTTCACAACACTGATCCACGATCTAGCATTTCTACCTCGGAGTGTCTTCCTGATTGCTGTAAATAATGCTAATCTCCATCATATCTTCTAATCTCACTTCAGATGAAACCACGATTGTATAAATGTGCTAATCTTCATCTATATCTAATCTCATTCAGATAAAACCTACAGTTGTAATAAATATTACTGGCTCTCCATCATATATCTAATCTCGCCAGATGAAGTACTACAGTTGCATAAATGTGCTAATCTCACATCCTATCTAATCTCACTTCAGATGAGAAACTTCTGATTGCATAAATGTATAATCTCCATCCTATCTAATCTCATGGATCAAACTTCCACGATTGTATAAATGTGCTGTCTCCATCTATATCTAATCTCACTTTCAGATGTTTTCCACTGATTTGCATAAATGTATTTAATCTCCATCTATCTAATCTCACTTCAGATGAAACCTACCAAGTTGTATAAATGTGCTAATCTCACATCTATATCTAATCTCACTTCAGATGAAACTTCTGATTTATAAATGTGCTGATCTCCCTCTATATCTAATCTCCATCAGATAGAAACACCATGATTGCATCGTGTGCTAATCTCATCTATATCTAATCTCATTTTCAGATGAAACTGCTGATTATAAATATTTTCAATCTCACCATCTATATCTAATCATTCAGATGAAATTTCCACGATTGCATAAGTATTGCTAATCTTTCCATCTATATCTAATCTCACTTCAGATCAGAAACCACCAGTATAAATGTGTAATCTTTCCATCTATGTCTAATCTCACTTCAGACAAACTTCCTGATTAGTATAAATGTGCACAATCTCATCCTGTCTGTCTCATTTCAGATTAAAACTCCTGATTGCATAAATAGCCTTTGTCTCCATCTATATCTAATCTCATAGATAAGCTTCTGATTATAAATGCTAATCTCCATCTATATCTAATTTCATTTGAGAGATGAAACTTCTGATTGTATAAATGTATAATCTCCATCTATATCTAATCTCGCCAGATGAAACACCACAATTGTATAAATAACTGTCTCCATCTATAATAATCTCATTTAGATGAAACTTCCCTGAATTGTATAAATGTGCTAATCTCCCATCTATATCTAATCTACTTCAGATGTTTTCCTGATTGTATAAATACTTTCAATCTTTCCATCTGTAATACAATCTACTTCAGATGAAACTACAGTTACATACGTGTGCTAATCTTCCATCTATATCTAATCCTCATTTCAGATGAAACTTCCTGATTTATAAATGCCTTCAATCTCCATCTATATCTGTCTCACTTCAGATGAAACTTCCTGATTGCATAAATGTATGTCTCCATCTATATCTAATCTCATTTCAGATGAAACTTCCTGATTGTATAAATGTACACAATCTCCATCTATATCTAATCTCATTTCAATTAGAACTTTACAAATTGTATAAATATGCTAATCTCCATCTGTATCTATTTCATTTAGATAAAACTTCCTAAATTGTATAAATACTAATCTCCACGTCTATATCTAATCTCATTTCCAGATGAAACTTCACAATTATAAATATACTACAATCTCCATCTATATCTAATCTCTTCAGATGAGAAACTTCCTGATTGCATAAATGTGCTAATCTCCATCTATATCTATATTCATTTGAGATGAAACACCTCAGTTACATAGTAATGCTAATCTCCATCTATATCTAATCTCACTTCAGATGAAACTTCTGATTGTGTATAAATGTGCTAATCTCCATCTATATCTAATCTCATTTCAGATGAAACTTCCTGATTGCATAAATGTGCTAATCTCCATCTATATCTAATCTCACTTCAGATGAAACTTCCTGATTGTATAAAGTCTTTGTCTCATCTATATCTAATCTCATTTCTAGATGAAACTTCCACAGTCCATAAATGTGTAATCTCATCTATATCTAATCTCACTGAATGAAACTACAGATTGCTGTAAGTGTCTTCAATCTCCATCTATATCTAATTTCATTGAGATGAAACTTCCTGATTCATAAATGTGCTAATTTCCATCATCTTCATCTCATGAATGAAACATACAAGTTGCATAAATGTGCTAATCCATCTATATCTAATCTCATAAGATGAAACTCCTGATTGCATTAAATGTGTAATCTTCTGTTCTCTCTAGCTCTCCTCAGATGAAACTTCAAGTTAGAAATTTGTGTGTTAGCTAGTTCTGAATGTATGTATACATACCTTTAAGCTCTTCATAGAACCTGTTTTTATACATCTGTTCTGTGTGTCTATGTCTTATACTAATATGTTTTGTATCTTGTGTAATATAATAAACTACATTATATTACATATTTACATCTCCCCAACGTCTAAAAACCTACATGAATGGCTCTATTGGTTTGGAAGTTTTAGTGCTCACTCTAAATATAATCAGTGCGCTTTTCCCGATAGGTGGTCGAGATATTTTTAAGTGATCCTGAAATTTCAATGTGGTAAAGAACTAATCCCAGTCCTATCGGAGACAGACGATAAAAATGTAGTTAGGCGTTCAATTGTGCACCACGTGTATGTTCAATTATCAATAGACAGTCGTTCTCATTATTTGACGAAGATTCTAAATTCTCATATTTTTTTCGGTTAACCTACTTATCTGATATAACCAAAATAAATAAAATATTTATAGATTAGATAATTATTAATATTCTTAAATAAAAAACACGCCACAACAAACACTAAAGATGAAGAGTAAATGAATCGGTAGCATGTGAAAATTAGTAGATAGATTGAAAATCGGTGAAATGAATTGAAATCGGTAAAAATGGGTTGGAAATCGGTAAAAATGGGTTGGGAATCGGAAAGTGATTGAAAATCGGTAGAATGATTTTGGAACTCAGAAATTATGAATCGGAAATCATTAAATGAGTTGAAACTCGGAAAGAATGGGTTCAAGTAGGTAAGAATGAGTTGGAAATCGGTAAAATGGAGTTGAAATCGGAAAGCGTAAACTTCAAAATCGGTGAGAACGAGTTGTAGCTCTCGGAAAGAATGGGTTGAAATCGGTGAATAGGTTGGAAATCGGTAACAATGGAGCTGAAGTTGGTAGTAATGGATGAAAAAGTCAGAAGAAAATAGAAACATTCGTTAAAATTCAAAATAACGTGTACACATTTTCAGAGTCCTCAAATTAACATTGGTACTCGCCGATGCTAGTAATTTTTATTGCACACTATCACCAGAGGTCGTCATGTATGTAAGAGGACAACGAGTCACATTGCTGTTATCTAGTGCAATGATATTGATAGTCATATCAATCGATCAAGCAATCAAATGTCTTCATGTCATCCCACTTTCTCTTGGCAGTTCTCAGAAAAGCAGACATTGTTTCTTGGTTGGGTCAATGCACCAGGATCCACATGACTAACAGCCGTGCTGAAACTTTATTTAGACATAATATTAGCTGTTTTGATACAAACATACATACATATAGCATTTTTAATCTCCATATCTGACATAGAACATATATATAAAGATGACAGTACAATCTTCCTGTCTGACACAGAGAACCTTTATACATATGAGTACAATCTTCCCTATCTGACTTTGCAGAAGACGTACTATACACCTTATAATAATTTTTAATCTTCCACATATCACAAACACAGAACATGCATACATATAGCAGTACAATCTTCCCTATCTGACACAGAGAACATACATACATGTAACGGTACTGTCTTCCTATCGGCACAGAGAACATACTTACAGATGACGGTACAATCTTCTGTCGGCACAGAGAACATACATACATGTGACATTTTTAATCTTCCTATCGACTACAGAAGAACATACATACAGATGACAGTGCAATCTTCCCTATCGGCTGAAATATATGTACATGTGACGATTTTCAATCTTCTATCTGACACAGAACACATACATACAGATGACAGTACACAATCTTCTGCTATTTGACACGGAAACATACATGCTACTGGTAAAGCCTCTATTTTTCCTTGGCTATATGAGTCATAGTATTTGTCGAATGATGACACACAGTAATTGATGGTAATGATTTACAGTACAAATAACTAAATATCTAATATCTATCTTAATCTTCATGGTTTGTTTCATTGGTGATGGATTCTGCTAATCGAACAAAACATGTCTGTTCGTGTCTAATATTTTCTATAATTCTCTCTCTGATACTATTAAATATTGCTAACTGACAAATGCACTACACAATTACGTCGATTAGAGTTTTCATCAATGTCTCGTTTTAGTGTTACCCTTCTGTAGAAGTGCAAACTACTAAGTCACTAATAAATATCAAATATATAATATATATATAAACTACACACTAAAACTAACTGTCTGGTTCCTCAGCTGCCACACCTGAAGGAGAGGAACTATTTAATATGACAATACACATATTAGCAATACAATCTTTGCTATCTGACTTTTAGAAAATGAGAAAAAAATCGTAATCTCATAAAGACAGTAGTAACGGATATAGAATTAAAAAAACTAGAAAAACTGGTGGCCACATGCCTCCGTAACTTGAAGAATTAGCTGTGGCAACAGCGAGGTTGCAGTCGGCAACCCAGGTTCTGTGCACTGCATTAACAGTGCTGGACTTTGTCCAGCAGTCAGCCTCAGCGGTCTCAATCCATGTCTCGAGACACCACGGAGCCTTGATAATGTTCGCTCTCTGCTGGTCACAGCAATGCAACAATGTGATAAGAAACCAATAGAACTATGTAATTTGAGACAATGTGACAATGTGACTTAATAAGGGAATAATATGAACAATGTGACACTGAATATGAGACAATGTGACACTGTGAATATGAGACAATGTGACACTGTAATATATGAACAATGTGACACTGGCAGACCTTGGAACAATATGAATAGCAGAACAATATGACACTGTGAATATGAACAATGTAATTATGAACAGTAATGGGAATATGAGACAGTAGTATGCAAAAACTTTACCCCCCAAAAATCTTATTAAAAGTACTGCTAACAAAATATTGGTAAAAATTTACAGTCAATTGACAGAAACATTGATATAAATGTACTCAGAAACAATCTTCCCCACTTGGATGTTGTAGACTCCGTCCTTCTAGCAAACGATGTAACAAACACCCCCAACATGGGCACTATTTGTACAAAAATACAATCAGAGAAACTCAACTCATCAAAGACAGCGACACGAGGTGAAACTAATCAAAACCGAATTTGTCCTGTCTTTCCTCAATATCATATCTAAATCTGGACAATAAATAGCTTTATGACGTATTCTGTGGTGTTTCATTGTTAGAACATTTAATCTCTTCTCACCAACAACCAACATTATTGGATTTGTTATCGTTCAGGTCTGACATCAACTATTCTCATATCGTTCAGTCTAAATAAAATATTCTCATAACGCCCAAAGTCTCTATCAGCTATTCCCCTTCGTTCAGGTCTCATCAAATATTCTCATAACGTCCAGTCTCGCATCACTATTCTCATATCGTTCAGGTCTCACTAACTATTCTCATATCGTTCGGGTCTCACATCAACTATTCTCATATCGTTCAGTCTCACATCAATTAGTCTCATATCGTTCAGGTCTTACATCAAATATTCTCACATTAGGAGCATAGTGCAGAGTTAGATAAAGATTGCAGTAGACATGGAATGCACAAACATAGTTTGGGAGTTGAGAAGATTTAGTAGACATGGAATGTGGGAACATAGTTCCAGTTAGAGGAATTGTAGTAGACATGGAATACAGAAATAGGCAGAGTTAGAGAAGTTTGTAGTAGACATAGAATACAGGAACATAGGCAGAGTTAGAGAAAGATTGTAGTAGACATAGAATACAGGAACATAGCTCAGATTTAAAGAGAAAGATTGTAGTAGACATGGAATACAGGAACATAGCTCAGAGTTACAGAAAGTTTTGTAGTGACAGGGAATGTTACAGAAAGATTGTAGTAGACATGGAAAAAGGAGCGTCATGCCAATTCAACAAGTAGACTTTAGAGTTACCTCTTTTGCTCTCAGTATAAAATTATATATATCGACAAAAAAACACAAAGCAAATCAAGAAAACAACACAGACAACAAAGATAACTCAATCCATGAATTCCTTTTTACAGACAACCAGTGTCTGATATCAGACGAACATAAAATCCAACAACCAACTGCATTACAGTCTGCTTTTGAAAAATAGAACATGAAAATTAAAACCATCTAACATGACATGACATAAAGTGATCAACCAACCAAATCAACCCACACGTGAACAATCAAAAATCACACTGGTTCCCGAATTCAGATATCTGGAAGTATTCACTAAGGCAAAATGGACATAGAAATCTAGACTAGATGCCAAAAGCATCCAATAACATACCAAGCCCCTGCTCAAACACCCAAATATAGACATGGCAATCAAACGTCTACTAATAAATTGTATATTGCTACTAAATCTCTGTTTATCAATTGTCTTACTAAATCTCAAGAAGAAAGATCACACAAGTGAAATGAACTGTTTAAGATAAGCAGTCAATGTTACAAAACGGGGTAGATTTAAAAAAAGTTTCATTAGAAATGTTGTTAGAATCACCTATGCATATAATATATTATAGTTCGTTCCAAAATTCGTGATCATCTTTATCGACCGATATAAAATCATCCCCTTGACATAAATTCTTGATTTTACATTTTGATATAAATAACGTACGATTAAAAGTATTTTGCCCCAAACCTTTAGTTCTTTATTTTTTATTATATTTTTTAACTAAAATTTCCCCAGCAAGGGATTTGGTATTTTGTAAAGTTTTGGGGTTATGGTGGGGTTTTTCTAAACTTTCTTATCTCTCAATAAAATTGGGATACAGCAGTTCTACTATTTTGGGTCAAAAATGAAAATTTATTATCTTTTGCATCAATAAATTATCGGGTTATAAAACGGGGGGGTGTTGGTTGTAAACAACGTCGTACGTTCCCCAACAGAGTAAAATAAATCAATCAATTTTTTTGCTGCAAACCTAAATATAAATATTCTCCCCCTGACAATTTTAAAATTGTTCTGTAAATGAATTGATCTCTGGGGTGCAACGAATAAGACCCCCAATTTACGGAAAAATAGGCCCCCTGGTTCATAAAAAAAATTCATATTTTTATTGTTTGAAAAGGGGTCTTTTTCTTTGTCTAAGGGGCTTAATAATAAAAGATATATGTCAGGGCCAAAACTCATATTTCTATCTTAAGATTTTTTTTCACGGGGGGAAACTTCATTTCCACCAATGAAATTTTCAAATGGGAAAACTGCATTTAAAAATGTGTAATTCAGTCTAAAAATGTCCCGGAAATCGTCCGTTTCGCATACAGTCATTGCCTACTAATTTTAAAACTAATATATCTGTTGGTACCCCCGATCAACAAAATGATACATGACTCGTTTGGGAAATTTTGGTCCAACACTGTATCTAGGGGCAAAAAAAATTGAAACATTTTCTAAATTTTTAGAGGAGGGCTTTGAAAAATAATTTTGAAGCATTTTTCTACATAAATAAAAACTCTTTATAATTTGATTGTAAGTCAAACTAACATAATATGATAATTTGAAAAATCGATATCTTAAGCTATAATAAACTGTCAGTAATATAACCCCCCTTAAAAAACGATTGTAAGTTTGTCAAAATTCATTTCCTTTTTCCCTCAATTCATTCAAATCAAAAAACAAAATTCGTAAAATTTAAACAGTTCCTGTTTCCCCACCATTATTGGCGTATGTGCAACTTTCTTTTTTATAGAAGTGGGGTATCTTCTTCTTCTTTGCGTTCGTTCTTTACGACCAATTTTAATCCTCTTTGTGATATGTTTGATCTTTGCCAAGAACGTGTATACGTTGAAATTGGGTTTTTGTGGCCCTAAACGCATAGATTTTCACGTTTGGACCGTGCATCCGATTTCACCCAAACCTCCTTACTGCCTCTTACGACTTTGGTGGCAGGTAACGTGGTTCTATTCTTTCCCCCAAATTTGGGCCCGGTAACCACTCGGGCGGGAAGGTATCATTTTTTTACTATGTCACCTTTCTTTTTATAATATGTAATAGGATACGCCTTTGCAAATATTCGCCACCATTTTGTGATTAATGTAAATTCTTAACTTTGGTTCCATTTTGTTGTTCTTATGCAAATTTATTAGCAAAAAACGTTCTTTACATAAACTGCTACCATTAGTTAAACAAATTATAGGTCGTGAGATATAAAAGACTGCATGCAAAAAATACTTTTATTCATCAGGTAGATTTCGTACAAAGTAAACCAATGTGATCTACGGTTTTAGACGAACTATAATAATTCCTCTCGTACCGTTATGATTACATAGGGCCTGCAAGCAATTTCTCCATACCGCTCTACACTGGTCAATTCGCCCCAATCTCTTCCATGGAACGGAGACCGATATTTCTTGCCTCTCTCAGCAAAGTTCTTTCAGGGTCTCCTTAGGTCGTCCTCTCTTTCTTGAACCATTTGCACCCCACTTCAATGCCTGCTTTGATATTCGTTGATCATTTCTTCTCAAGGTTTTTTCCAACATATCTCAATCTTCTCTTTCTTATAACAGTTGTCACTAGTGGTTGACCAGACTCTGATTTCATTCCTTCTCCTGATTTCATTCCATTTTATATTCATTATTTTAAATCTATTTTCAAATGCATTCCCTTCTTTCTATATCTTTAGTCATTTTCCAACTCTCCTTGGGATATTTAGGATTGATACAACATTTGAATTGAAAAATTTGTATTTAGTTTTTAAAACTATATAACTTGCAGTTTTATATTTTATTTAGACTTTTAAAAGCTGATGTTGCTTTGGCAATTCGTATCATAATTTTTTAAACATTTCCCATGCAATCAAAATTACTACCTAAATAGGTGAACTGCTCTGTTATTTTTTATCATTTTAGATTCCAGTGTGATATCTGCGTTACTTGCCATAAGTGTCTTCATTATATTTGTTTTGTTCATAGCTTATCTGCAGTCCAACTTTTGATGCTATAGATGACAAGTTGTCTGTTTTCTTTGCATATCTTGGTTTTCTACTTCAAGGCAATTTCATCTGCAAATCCAAATCTTCTGTTGACTATTTTTCTACCCCAAACGATGCCAGTTTCGCCCTGCAACATTTCCGTATCATCAGTTAATGGCCAAACAATAGCGGAGATGGGGAAAACGCCTTGCTTTACTCATAACAAGTCATTTAAATCATAAACCAGTCGCTTTCCACCATCAATGCGAACACTGTGAAAAATCATAAAGCTCTTGAAAATGTTTATTATTTTGTCTGGTATTCCTGGTATTCCAAGGAAATGGAGAAACCTAAAATGAATATAAAAATACACGGAGAAATACTACATCAAGTAAAAAGTTTCTTATATCTCGGTCAGATGATAACAGATGATGGCAGATGTATAACAGAAATTAAAAGAGAATAGGAATGGCCAAGGATAACTTCAATAGTATGAGAAAGTTACTGACATCCAAACAAATTACAAACAGGCTAAAAATGAAATAATCAAATGCTATAAATATCCTATATTAATGTAGGCTCAGAAACATGGACAATGAACAAGCAGTTAGAAGACAGAATTGATGCATTTGAGATGTGGATATATAGAAGAATAGACAGTTTCATGGACAGAAAAACAGACAAATAAAACAAGTTTTAGGAAAACTAGGCATGAAGAAACAATTATTAGAGAAATAAAATTCAGACAAGTAAAGTACTTTGAAACCGTGGAAATGGAAGACCAAAGACCACTCTTCGAAGAACCATCAACAAGAAAGTAAACTATTGGGATGTAAAACCATACAAGATCTGCAACTGCTAGCAAAGAACCGTATCACATGGAGATCTAAAACCTCTGCCCTATGTGCCGCCTTTGGCACGAAAGAACAAACTAACTAACTAACTAACTAACTAAAGTACTTTGGGCACATAAAAGACATGACACCATGATAAAATCTTTACTAGAGGGGAAAGATGAGGGAAGAGCAAGGAAGACCGAGAGATAAGTGGGAGAAAACTTTAAGAAATGGACAGGTTACAGTTTGGCAGAGTGCAACACCAAGGCGAAAGACAGAGGATGCTGGAGATTCATTGCAGCCAACCTTCGATGTGGATACGGCACCTGATGATGGTGATTCCATAGCATTTCAGAATATTCCACAGAGAGATTATGTGTAGACTATGAAGATTTTTAAAAATCGCTGAAATTTAGTATAAATGGTTTTGCTTCTCAACATGTTCCTCAAAATTAGTCGTAGGGTAATTATTTGGTCTAAGCAGCTTCTCCCAGGTCTAAAACCAGCTTGCTCTTCTCTCAGGGTTGTGTCCACTGCTTCTTTGATTCTATTATGAATGATTTGCAGAAAGTCTTGGTCATTACTGATAATAGGATGATCCCTCTCCAGTTGTTGCAATTTTTGAGATCACCTTTTTGGGGGATCTTAACAATTATTCCATATAACATACAATCAATATAACTATTTAGGACATAAAACAATATTTTGTTCATCTAATGAGAATGAAACTAGATCTACTACCATTTTGCACCAATAACAACCGACAACCCGGACGCAAAGCCGGCAGAAGACTAAAACCTGTGGATAGATATGTTCCAGTGACATTTGCGCATTTGATATTAGCACATTGACTGTTGCTGCCTTACAGTAGCTCATTTGACCGATGCACATATAGACAGTTGTACACATAGACAATTGAACATTTTACAGAACATAGAGAACTAAACATTTACAAATATAATGTTGTTTTATTAGTTTAATATGAGATGAAGCACGTTAAATCTGAAGCGGAGATTGTAGCAACTATCCGCGAACATTTTCCATTGACAGGAATTTACGTCTACTAGACTTAATGTGAAACTGAAACTAACGTTGTTTGTATTTGATTGTAGTGGATTCTGTGACAATAACTTGTCTTGTTTAAACATATTAGCAATGTTGATGAGTTATAGTTTGTTAAATGCTAGAAAAATAAGTTACTTATCTTTATGTAATTCAGCAACTTATTTCTGGGACAAGGCTATAATTTGTTGTTCGAGATATACAATGTTTTGTTTACGCTATTGTAGTTGTTTGATGACGTAAGCAATATGGCGGTGACAAGACGTGTTGTTGCGTGGCCAACGTTACTAACTGGCCACAGCGCGGACTGCAATATTGCCATGTGACGTCACAGGCTGAGGCGGTGTATTCTCATAGACTAACTATTGACTGTTACTATTGGAAACGTGATCTGAGACAATACATCTCTTGCAGATGTTAGAAACTTGTTGTTGGATGCATGTGTGTATTACAGAAGATGTTTTCTGATAAGTAGCTATAGTTGTTGCTCTCACATACTATTTTAGTTTAATTTTATACAGAATACTTAGATTAATTTTAAATATGATAACTATTGTACTTACATCAGCTTATGGTAGTCTCTCTTCAGTTATCCATGAATAAGTAAGCTACATGTTTGCTCAACACCACATCTTGATTGGCCCTAAACTAACATCACTTATCAGTAATCATGAAATTTGTCAGTCACAAGTTTGCACATCACCACGATTGCCGAAATAAAATATTACATAAA
>JADZMA010001498.1:0-18248 GCA_020796225.1 Arion vulgaris
ATGCAACGAAAAGTTCTGGCAAAGATCAAACATGAGTGATTAAAATTGGTCGTAAAGAATGAACGCAAAGAAGAAGACATTGGCACTGTCATTGCCTGCAATGCCACAGTGAGATGGAATCCACTGCAAATGCATTTTTGCCTTTTATGAAAGCTGAGCAAGTTCTATTTTTAGGGTTTGTACTGTGCTGTCAGCGGATTTAGCTCAGGGCTTGTATAGTTAACAGTGAGTCTGTAAGAAATACCATCTTGCCTGCAGGTGCTTGAGGCTTATTCATGTGCTGTGCTGCCATCAGAAGGGCTAAGAGTTCTGCTTTATAGTTAAAGGGTGGAGACTGCAGTAAAACTTGGAAAATAGGTAAACACGTAAAAACAAAGTACTACAGTTTTACAAAATACATAAACAGTGACGATAACAGCAATCGTTTCGACCAAAAGGCCTTTATCAAGCAAACAATACAACAAGAATGATGAATTTCGAGGAACACTACAAATGGACGATTACATGTGGAGACATAAACCTATCTGATGAAAATTCGGGAAATAAAAACGAACAACGAAATGAGTGCAATACAAAAACCGAAAGTGGAAAAGGAGAGGAATGTTACGAGGGGATTTAGTAGACACAGGTTTCTCCTTCGTCATCTTTTATGGTCAGGCCGAGTGGTGGCTTGTCGTGTGCTCTCATTGTGATTCTTACTCTTGATCCATCTTCATTAGATCCCTCGCATCCACGAAGTGTAAATATATATATAAAGTACTAATGCGTTCCTATTTGGTGGTTTGTAGTTGCAACAGATGTCATTCTCAGCTAATATTGACTCTTTCATCTTAGGGTATTCATTCGTAACTAAGATATACTCAATAACCATGTAGAGTTTACATAGGCATATTTATTGGTTGATATAAGTGTGTGAGTGGACAGATCATGCAACACGTCCATCCATCCTAAGGTTTGTGTCATCTCTCCCATTTACTAACTCAACTTCCTAGCAACTGTTACTAAACCGTCACTATTTTACTACACAAAAGCGTCATGTAGTTATGTGTTGCACTTCTACATAGAGAGTACAACACATAGTCTCAACTATTAAATAATCTAATTATACTACTCTAACTATCTGGCTAACTGTCCATTCCTCCGCTGCCACCTGGGAACTATGATAGAACAATAAATAATATATGGAAATGACATATATTGAGCAAACACACATATGATATACAAGGCACGAGATAAGCAGTATAAGAGCATGTGTATGCGTTCAAGAGGCGCCAGTGAATGAATAAAATGAATCCAGGCGATGACTGATCGTCGAGGAACATGTGATGGCTGCACTCTGGGTACGTCAACTCTGAATCGGCCAGTATCATTGAAATGAAGGCCACAGAGTCACAGAGCAAGGGAATGTCGCGTAGGTTGGAAGTCACGAGCCTCCGGTTTCACAACACAGTTTAGGCGTTTGCGATGATAGCATGATGATTGGATCACACGAAATCCTGAATGGTACAGGTAGCTTTGAAAGAGATAGCAGGTTCGATTACAGCACATGTATACAGCGACGACGGCCACACGATGGTGCCAGGACTCGGGTAGCTCGAGGCGACTGTACCAACAAACCTGAGGCTTCCCTGCGACGCCACCAAAGGATAGTGTTGAAGACTGAACGTCTCAGATCAGACCGAAGAATAGGAGATGATGGAATAAGACCTTTTCACTAGGAACTATGAGGGTGGAAAGTTAAGATAAGTTTAACCCTGTCAGACTTGGGGTTCTAGCATGTGAGAGAGGGCCTCCTGGCGAGCGATTAGCTGAACCCGATGCATGGCAGATGTGCACATATGTGAGAGAGGGCCTCTCGCCAGGAGGCCTCTTCACATACTTAGAACCCCAAGTCTGACAGGGTTAAACTTATCTTAACTTTCCACCCTCATAGTTCCTGGTGAAAAGGTCTTATTCCATCATCTCCTATTCTTCAGTCTGATCCTGAGACACGTTCAGTCTTCCAACACTATCCTTTGGTGGCGTACAGACGGGACAGAAGCTCAAGGATTTGTTGGTACACAGTCGCCTCAGGCCCAACACCCAGAGTCACTTTGGCACCATCCACGTGGCGTCGGCGTGTAATACATGTGCATATGTAATACAGACCCGTACTGTCTCTTTCCAAAAGCTACCTATACCATTCAAGACAGTTTCACGTGTGAGTCCCGCAATATCATCTATGCTATCACCTGCAAACGATGCCATAAGGCCTATATTGGTGAAACCGGTAAGAGGCTCAGTGACCGATTCGCCCAACACTTACGCGACATTCGCCAATGCGCTGTGACTCCTGTGGCCACCATTTCAATGATACTGGCCATTCAGGAGTTGACGATGTCCAGGTCACAGCCATCCGATCATGTTCCTCCGATGATCGCAGTCGATTCGCCCTGGAGAACCGTTTTATTTCATTATATGGCACTTTGCGACCTTCTTGACTCAACGCATTACATTCCTATGCTTCTTAGTACTGTCTTATCTCGTGCCTTGTTATCTATATGTGTGTTTGCTCAATATATGTGTCATTTATCCACTATATTGTTTATTGTTCCTCCTTTCCACTTTCGGTTTTTGTGTTGCACTATTTCGTTGTTCGTTTTTATTCCCAGATTTTCATCAGATAGGTTTATGTCTCCACATGTAATCGTCCATTTGTAGTGTTCTCGAAATTCGTCATTCTTGTTGTATTGTTTGCTTGATAAAGGCCTTTGGTCGAAACGTTGCTGTTTATCGTCACTGTTTATGTATTTTGTAAAACTGTAGTACTTTGTTTTTACGTGCTTTATAGTTGGAAACATATTCTTCAGTAGGGCGCTAGAGACACAGGTAAATACGCAAAACCATGATTTTGCCGGGCCCACCAAGAAAAATGACCACGAGCCGCCACTGCGTTCAAGCAATAAATTCTAGCCGTTTTTCGACAGGAAAGACGGTTAGTCGGCGTCTCCGGATCCTTTCGGTTTTCCTGTCGAGTCATTACCTCTCGTTGGGGACTTTCCTGGTCGATGTTGAGTAGTTTTTCTTTAGTTGCAATTTTCGTCTGTTGACATATTTTAGCTAATATTTCTCAGGGTGTGGTAGCCAGCTCCACTGTAACCTCCTTAGCGTCTCTTATGTCATGTACACATTGCTGCATATTCTTCCTCCCATTTCGAGCTCCGGCAGCGCCACTGGCGAGCCCTACTTTAGACGCCTCTTGCAACATGCCTTATACGTCGCAGTGTTACTATTATTTATTCCCCTTGCGAGTGCCGGCAACATTCAGCGACGTGATTATTCACCCAAGTGTAATGAGGATGATCATATCAATCAATCAATCAATTAGCAATTAATATTATATATCTTATTTACTAATGTTTCTGATTGAACAGGGAAACTTAAAATTTGGATGCGTCCGGAAGATATGGCTATAGAGCCAAACAATTTATTTATATATAGTTAGTTATGAAACATGCATTCCCCTCTTCAAAAATCCCAATTGCAAAAATATACAATTTATTTTTATGTCTACGTGTAGCATTACAAATTGTTCCGGTTCTTAATATTTTATACTTTTAATAAAATTGCCTTGAACGAGAAGGAATTCTAATTTTTGAATGCCTGAAAGGATATACGCTACATCCAGTGACTTACTGACTTTGTATTTACCCATTGAAACCAAATGTGGATGTAAAAATATCAGTTGTTTTTCGGACTAGGTTTTGAGAACAAACCTACCATGGAGGCAGATTTTGATCCAGAGGATAAATACAGGTTAGTGTCCAAATAGTTGGTTAGTATTTATTGCTTTTTAGACTTTGACCCATAATAGATCGCATCTAGTTCAGGATCTTTATCTTTGCTATTTAATTGTGGTGGGTTATGGCCGACTTGAAGGATTTTGTCACAAGTCACGGCAAATTGAGTAATTTTAATGTTAACGGAATATATGTGTTGGATTGTTTGATATTTAGTATACGGTTTTCTACTTGGACTTTATTAGATGGCAGACAGCCTCCTTTTTGTCTGGAGTTTGTTGAACTGAAGATTGTCTCGCAGAAACATAATTTTATTATCACTACAGTTACTCAGTTGAGTCAGTTAGTTAGTAACTGAGTTAATCAGTAAATGATCTTCTGAAAGATTCCTGCTGTCTGATTCGAATTACCCTTCTTCCACCCCACTACTGTTACAAAACTTACTTAGCAAGGTAACTAAGTCTAAATATCATTTGGAATTTACTTCTTTAACTTCAGTTCAAGTGATTGTTGATTGTTACTGATGATGGACATTGATTGATGACACACTAAACTTAAAACTAGCAACAAAACAATGATGGCACATCATCACAGATCACTGCCATCAGTTTTAAAATCAAAATGATTATTATTGCTGCCTGTATTAATAACTCAACATTATCATCTTATCATTAATCAGATTAATGTAATGATTTCAATTTAATGATTACATTAACTTGATGGTGTTGTGTCACTACTCACTACTGACTTGTCACTACAATACATACTATAATTAAGTAATAAATAGTATTTCTTCTTCATGCTCTCACTAGATTGGGAGTTCGATTTCTAACAAAGGCAGCCGTCTGCTTCAGATCATCAGCCACGCCATACAGTTTGTCTTGGACGCTAATGTAAGTGGGCAACCTCTTTCTTCTCAGGTCTGCATACTGGGGGCAGTTCTGTAGGATATGTATAAATAGTATTTAAGTTTAACTATACTTTCCAACACACATAATACACGACCCTCTCACTATAGGCGACAAATGCATACCAGAGCTTAGATAAGCAGACGATACAGTATTATTATCCACTAGCAAAGAAGGTTTGGAAACCTAATCATGATACCAAGAAACATAGTGAAGACCAACATCTATATTTGAATACACAAAAACAAAAATAATGTCAACTGACAAAGCAAAAGGCTCACCTAACATTCAAGTAAACAATGAAGAACTCCAATGTGTAGAGAGCTTCGAATATCTGGGCTCAATAATAACAATAACGGTGACTGCTCCAAAGAGATATCAAGAAGATTGGCAATAGCAATCAAGAAGTTAAACACAATGAAGAACATGTGGCAAAGCACCAGCAAAATATTAAAATTAAAAATATTGAGAGCATGCATTTTCCCAGTGGTACTTATAGTTGTGAATCATGGACTATTACACAAAATTAAGAACGAAAATCCAGTCCTTCAAACTAAATACTAGAAAGATTCTACGAATACCATGGACAGAAAAAGAAAGAACACTGATGTCCTGAAAGAACTAAATGAAAGAGAATTTGCTGATAAACAAAATACTATACAGAAAAATTACATACTTTGGTCACATCAAGCATCATGATGGCTTGGAAAGAACAATACTAGAGGGGAGGGTCCCAGGAGGCAGAGGCAGACCAAGAAGAAGATGGCTACAAGATATTAAAGAAACCATGAACATGACCATCGCTTTAAGTGGGTAAACTGGCAAGAGGCAGAGTGAATTTCAGATGTGCTGCAAAGAGAGCAATGTCCTAAAAAGGATACACACCTTGATGATGATACTGTAAGTTACCAAATATGGCAACGTACGGGTGTGAAGCATGGAAATTGTGGAAAACATATATGTGCTTTTGAATATAAGTGTTACAGAAGAGTCCTCCTTATATCATGGACAGAAGAGAACAAATAGGTATATCCAGAAATAACTCAGAATAAGAGAAAACTGGCTGATGCTACAAATAATAATGAGAAAATGGAAGCATTTTGGTCATATGAAGAAACATGAAAGGTTGGAGAAAACCATTATGGAAGGAGGCGTCCCAACAAAAAGGAAGACCATGGATAAGATAGATTCAGGATGTAATTTGATGATTTGAGCAGGACGGCTGCAGAGGTGGGAGATTCCAAAGAGAGAGAGAAATCTTGATCTTGCCACCCTATGAAAGAAATTCGAAGGACTGTTAGGTGATAAAGATCTGCACGAGACAAGCTGATGATCAATTGAGTAATCTTGGACGCCTATATTGACCACTTGTTAAATCACTATATATGATCTGAGTTTAAGAGCATTGCAGGCTGTGCCAATATGCGCCTTACAAGCAATCCAGCACATCCAATTTCTGTGTCACTTTATTTACTAGGATAGCTTCCTATGCCCTACCTTAGTCACCTCTTAGGATATGCATTGTGGTAGTAGTTACTATTCTTTGCCTCTCTTATGATCCGACAACACACAGGCAAGTTGGAATTGAGTAATAAAGAATATGTTATTAAATTTAATTTTATAGTAAAAAACATATAAATTTTTGTACATTGATTCTTTTAAAATTAGGTGTGTTTTATATATATATATATATATATATATATATATATATATATATATATATATAAGTTCATGCATACTCCATCCTTCAATAACATTCTGCACTATTAATGCCCATGTACTACGCCACAATGCTACTGTCCTCTCAAAAAGTGCAGCCCAACCCAGTTAAATTTTGAGAAATGTTCAAGCAAGGTCAAATTATTTAGGTGTACTCTGATAGCCAGTCTTTGGAGCTTCACTTTAACCTTAGGAACAGGACTTGATATTTCGGGATTGAATATACATATTGCAGACCTCGAGCTCCGATATATCGGTCTGAAACGATTTTATGATTATTTTTCGGTATTTGATAATAAATTGTGTACAAATGTGATGTCAAACACAACCCACATAACATGGTTTAGACATAGGACGCTGTTGTAGATTTAATTTTGGTACTAATAAGGTAATTAGTTTAATATTTTGATGTTGAAAAGATGTTCTAAAAAGGGTCACTTAAAAGTATAAATAGAGTAAGCTGTTGACTTGTTTTGAATGAATCTGAAGATAAATTAGACTTAGAACGTGATTATTCTTATAAGGATATTGACAGTGAGTTAGATGATAATTTAGACAATTAAGAATAGTTTTAATTGATTGGTATTCAAGATATATATGTTCAATCTGGAGAACAATTTACATATACAGGAGTATTCCTGACTGTGCCCACATATTATATCAAGTAAATTAAAAAGTTTAGTAATCTGCAAATAGAAGATAATAAGTAGGAATAACGGAGATGATGGGATGAGTAAAATAAATTATAGAGCACTTAAGTGTTCTAAATTATCAAGTTTTTAAAATAACTCTGATATTAACAGTTTTGCTCAGGAGTTCAGGAAGTGGGCTTTAAGGTACAGGTAGCCATGGTTCTTCTTTTCTTTCTTTCTTTGTCCTTCTCTGCTTTTTGTCAGCTTAGGCGAGCAGGTTTAACTGATGATCGCTCGAGATAATGCACGCTCGGTCGCTTGATATGATGTGGTATTGGAGTTTTAAGATGTCTGTAACTCCATCAACCCATCTTTTCTTGGTCTGCCCTTTCCTCTTGATGATTCCATTTTCAGGTTGTACGCTTGCAACTGGTGTATCGGTTCATTCTGACCAAGTGGCACCATTTGAGTCTCTGCTTTTCAACAAATCTAAGCAGGTGTTGTTCCGACTGTTCTTCTAATTTCCTCATTTCTTATATGGTATCTTCTGTTTTATTTACTGTTTTCCTCAGGCATCTCATTTCGCATGTGGTAATTTTCCTTTCTTGTTCTTTTTGTCAGTGCCCATGTTTGGCTCTTGTAGCACAGTGTTGGTATAAAGATTGAATTTATAATCTGTCTTTAGTCACTACTGGAATAGCTGGGTGTTTCAAAATTGGGGTAAGCTGGCATGTAATGTTGTTGGCTTGCTGGATTCTAGTTTCGATCTCTCTGTCCAGTCTACTATCAGATGTGAAGATACTTCCAAGGTATTTGAATTCTCTCACCTGCTTTAGGGTTTGGTCATTTATTTGTATGTTGATATCTTTATGTTCTCTGCTTATAGTCATGACTTCTGTCTTTTGAATGTTGATCTTCATGTTGTATTTGAGGCTATTGTTGAGTAAGTTTATGTGTTCTTGAAGCTGTTCAATATTATTATGGAATAAACACTGGTCGTCAGCAAAGAGCAGTTCATTTTGTTGGTCTGCGCTGAGTGATGCTTCATCTATTTTGGTGATACTATCCATGATATATAACAAAGAGGAGAGGTGATAAACACATCCTTGCCGCATCTGATGTTACTGGAAACCAATTTGTGAGTCCGCGCTTGTTCGTATGGCACTTCTCACTTTCTGTATATATGGCTCTAACACAAGTCTAGCAGCTTCCTTTTATTCCGTAGTTTTCGAGAACATCCCATAATATGTCTCTGTTAACTCTATCAAATGCCTTCTCTTGGTCTATGAAGGCTATATTCATTTGATTTTTGTGTTCTATAGTCTTTCACTAATTTGTCTTAGGGCAAATATTGCATCTGTGCATCCTTTTCTAAATCCAAACTGTTGTGGGCTGAGTGTTGGCTCCACAATTGGTCTTATTCGCTGCTCAAGAACTCTGAAACATTTTTCCCACATGGCTTAGGAGGGAGATGCCATGGTTCAAAGGGTTCAAAAGGTAGCCAGGGTTCAAGCCTCATTCTAGATCTTGTCAAAGACCTTGTCCATACTGCCGCTTTATGCTTGTTTTTTTAAAAAGCATCCTCTATCACCAGAAGTATGTATGTTCTTCAACTGGTATTTACTATCTTTAAAAGCTTCCATACTCTTACATACTTCCAGATCTGAAAAATATGAGGCTGTAAATGGCTGGATACTCTAACATATTTAAGCCCATCTTTAAATTACTTAGTGTGCATACACAAGCTATAGTTCGTTCCAAAATTCGTGATCATCTTTACTGACCGATATAAAATCATCCACTTGACAGAAATTTGATTTTTATATTTTTAGATAGGTAACAGTGACGATTCTCCAAAAGTATTTTTTGCCCACCCAAAAATTGTAGTTATGTAAGATTTGAATTATATGTTATTACTAATTTAACAGTGATGTTGATTTGATATGATTTTAGAATGTTAACGGTATGAAAGTGAAGTATTGACGCTCAAGATGCCGAGTGCGCCCACATGCAATTCAGCAGTAGTTAAAATCGGAATCTCTATGAAATTAATCATTTCACACTGTATGTGAAAGATTGTCATTGGCGTGTCACAAACCATTTATTTGCATTCATTTGAAGCGAAGGTACTATTTTATTATCAGTATTAGAAATGAGTTTGAAGTGTAAATTCCCTACCATGCAGAAGGTGACTGCACAACTGTATAGCTACTTCTGCAGAGAGCCAGACGTGGTGGTTTATATCACAACTTAAAGACCAAGAGGAGAACACAACATGCTCTTGGTATAAATAGAATGTCATTTTGCCGTTGGATAGAACAGGACTGTAGTTATGAACGTAAGGAACACAGAAAAGGCAGGAAACGGAAAACTGACGATTGCATAAAGATGTTATTGTGAGAGAGTTAGTGCAGCGTTTCACTTTCGAAATCTAGTACAGGTCGGAATATAGTTTGTGAGAAAACGATCTGATAGCTGCATAATGCAAATATTGGGGGATACTGGAAGCGAGGACGAAGGTTACGATATTGTATATCTGGACGAATCGTGGGTAAATGCTCACCATATGTTTGATAAAGAATGGCAATCACTAGACGGAACTAAGAAAAGGGAAATTCCAAGCAGCAAGGGGCAACGAATTGTGATAGGTCATGCAGGTAGCAAAGCAAATGGACACCATCTCCAGCGTTGTCTTCGGATGATAGTGCCTATATTCTCTTGTTGGTTGGCATCGTGCAAGCAATCCTGGTTCGAGATAGTAGTCTGCCAGTACACGCGTAAGATTTTTCGCAGACAAGTTGTATGAAAGGCGGAGAGTCTGACATATCCTGTTCTGTCATTCTCCAGCATTCCGATCCGCACAGCAATGTTGACAGCACACAGCTGTTATAGATACTAGTCTTGGTTCTGATGCTGTATTGGGCAGATTTCCAGGCGGTCTGAAGGGTAATGAATGCACTGCGTCTTACTCAGTCTGTTTTTAATGTCAGATCCAGCGCCTCCTTCATTAGCTAATAACACTTCCAAGGTATGTGAAAGCGGTTGTATCTCGGAGGGTTTTACCTTCTAGTTTGACTGGTGCTGGGGTTCTATGTTCAGAGTCATTACTTCAGTTTTCTTCTGATTTATTTTCAGCCCAACCATCTCACTATATTGGTTAAGGCGGCAGATCTTTTCCTGGATATCTCTATGTGTATGAGATAGGAGTGCGAGGTCATCTGCAAAATCTAGGTCTTCCAGAGTGGATGTGAGCGTCCATCTAATACCTCTTGCCTTATCTTCCGTTGTTTTACGTATCACCCAATCTATGACAGTGTTGAATAATAGGGCTGACATAACACATCCTTGTCGCACGCCTGTTTTTACTTCGAACTTTAGTTCTGAGGTTTCAACACTGCATGCAAACTTGCTGTAGCAGCTTTTTATAATATTTATAAAACACAGTGGATTCCATACCATCTTAGGATATGCCATATATTCTCGGTGTATGCTATCAAAAGCTTTTTCAAAATCTACAAAGTTGATATAGTTTGCTTTGCCATTCTGTGCATTGCTCTATGATATTTCTAAGAGCAAATATTTGGCCTATACAGCTCCGGCCTTCGTAAATCCTGCTTGTTCCTTTCAGTTTCTATCCACAGCATCAGTAATGCGTTGTACAATAATTTTGCTTAAGATTTTACTTGGGACAGAAAGCAGTGTTATTCCACGCCAATTATTACAATCGGCAAGGGAGCCCTTTTGGGTATCTTGATGATGACTCCTCTGTTCCATGCATCAGGTATTATTTGGGCATTCCATATAGTAGTAAACAAGGGTTGCAATATATTAGCTGCAAGTTCTGGGTCTATTTTGAATAGTTATGCGTTTAAGTTATCATTCCCTGGTGCCTTGTTATTCTTAAGAGATTTAATTACTGTAATGATCTAATCCCGGCTGGGTGTTTCAATGCCAATTTCTAATTCCTCTGTTGGTTCTGGTATGTCTGCTACTACCGTTGGGGGTGGTCTGTTTAGCAATTCTTTAAAATGCTCTGTCCATCGTATTTTTGTTCCTTTTCCGTTGTCAATAGTATTCCATTCTTATCCTTATGAGAGTATTTGATCTCCTGTAATGTTTCCCGCTTATTAGCTTTGTAATTTTGTACACTGTTCCCTGATCACACTTTTTGCTGCTTCTTCTGCCTGTACTGCCAGGTCTTCAACATACATTCTTTTGTCAGCTCTCACAGCCCGCTTGATTTCTTTACTTGCGCTTTTGTACTGTTCTTGTATCTTGCTTTCAGTCTTTCGGACTTTGCTTCTAACAATTTCTTTTAATATTCTTCGGCTGTCTATTATTTTCCATGTTGTTGGTTATCCATTCTTTTCTTTGTGCGGTATCCTAGACATGCTTCACTGCTCTTGCTATATATAGATGCTATGTTGTCCCATGTCCTATCTATGTTGTCAGTTTCATCCGTAGTTTCATTACTTTCTAGGGCTTGGAATACTGTTCTTTATCTGCATTATAAACTTATCCCTTACTTCCGTGTCTTTTAGTCTATCCACATCGAACCTGTTTTGGAAGTTGTTCTGTTGTCCTGTTTTTCTTAGTTTAAGTTTGACATAAGCTGTGACTAGGTGGTGGTCGCTACCAATATCTGCACCTCTTGACTACAACATCTTGCAGCAGCGCTCCAGGGTCCATTGATCATTATATGGTCTATTTGATTTTTATCTCTGCCATTAGGGGAATACCATGTTAATTTGTTTATATTTAATTGTTGAAATAGGGTTCCTCCTATAACGAGATTGTTCATGCATGTTTGTTGTTGTTCCCGTAACCTTACATTTTTTTAAAGGATGGGATCGTTAGTCCCAAGCCCAACCTGGAGGACCAGGAGACCATGCTTTGTCTGTCCCCTCTTTAGTGACCTTTCCGCTTGGTAACCCTTCCGGGAACATAAGTTCCGCCGTCCTAGCTCACTATATCATTGAGCACGAAGCCTCCCCACCACTACAAGGTAATGGCCTCATGGGGAGGATGGTAGGGACTACCACACCAAATGAACGGACTTATTTTCAGGAATTGGTTAGCGATACATTTCTGCCTGCTCTGGATAGGCCTGGTATTGTAATGGACAATGCCTCCTATCATAATGTAGTGGCGCATGCAGACAAAATTTCCATCTCATCAAGCACAAAACAAGACATCATGGCGTGGCTTGCAAAAGAAAATATCGTTTTGTTGCAACAATTTCAAAACTGAGTTGTTGCAACTGGTGAGACAGACTAAGAAGTCAAATATAATCGATAAAGTCATTGCTGAGCACCGCCACACTTCTCTTCGATTACCACCTTACCATTCACATCTCAATCCCATTGAACCTGTGTGGCTGCAGTCAAAGGTCAAGTTGCAGCAGTAAACAAGACTTTCAAACTTCATGATGTAAAGTCCTAACACATGATGCCCTCGAAAATAGATATAGAATACTGGAACAAATGTGAAGAGCATGTGCTCCGAGAAGAAGAGGCATATTGGCAACGAGATGGTTTGCATTTTCTCCAGCCCACAGCAGTAGTCAATCTCTTCGACTCTTCAGACTCCAAATCTAATAGCTAACATCTCATTTGCTTTCACCTTCACCAATTGCCTCACAATACCAGGGACTGGCAACAACTACCAAAGGTACGTCAATTTGATTGCCAAAGATAATATCAACATAAAAACACTCATGAAGAAAAAGCTAACCATGTCACATTGCTTTTTATAATATGTAATAGGGTTACGCCTTTGCAAACATTCACCACCATTTCGTGTATTACTGTAAATTCTAAACTTTGATTATCATTTTGTTGTGCTTATGCAAAATTATATAACAAAAACGTTTTTGCATCAACTAAGCTACCTACCAATTAGTTAAACATGGATTCGTAATGTCATGAGGTATATAAGACTGCATGCACAAAATTACTTGTATCCATCAGATAGATTTCGTACAAAGTAAACTTTAGTGTGATCACGAATTTTGGAACGATCTATAGTAATGTACGCATCATTCTGTTTAGGGAAAGTGGAAGACGAGGAGGATTGGAGGGAGAGAAAGAAATGATAAATAATTTATAAATATGTAGCATAGATTTAATGCAGCATAGTGCTTAAACTTTTTCACACATGCCTGTCCAAATGTGGCAGTAACTGAATTGCTCAGTATATTCCAGATGTTTGTCAGTTAATTCTTGCTTTGGATTTAGTCCACTTTATTTTTGAAATACTTTTTTGAATATATAATTACGGGATGGAGGCAATGTTTTTGGCTATCTTATGTGATTATTTTTTAGTTTCATGGGAAAAACAGTTTTATAGAAGTCCTGTGTCATCGAGTACCTCCACTTTTTATTTTATAGTATTCTTCTCTTGCAAATCCATAATTTCAATTTGAATGTCCTTCAAAGCAACATTATAGTAGCCATAAACAATGTTCAAAAACACTGTAACCTTGGTTGTTGTAAGGAAAAATCTTTGAAATATTTAACGTACTGGCTATAAATATCATTGATGCAAATCCACAGAAGTATGATATCATGTCTATGAAAAGTTTGATTTCCGTAGGCCATAAAATCATTTCAGCATTTCCTTCTACTGAACCATCATACTCCACAGTGGTAAAGCAGATTGCCATACTTGAAAGTCTGTGCCGTGAAGGAATTCTTGAATCAGCAATTGTTAAGTCCTCTCTCAATGTTATGAAGGTAGCATACAATTCCAAATAAACACATGTCAGCAGTCTTAAACTCTTTAGTGCACACATTTTCTTGGGGAATAGTACAGTGTAAGAATGATGCATCAGGAGGGCTTAAATTTGAATTCTTCTAACCAGGCTAGAATTTTGGCTGATCATAGGATGTGATCTGTCTGTTGTGACTCCACAGTGCTTGTTCCAACTTAAACTAGACTTATACCTAATCCACCTATGAAAACTGGGCACATGTTAGCTGTGTCAAGTTTTCAATGTTTCCCTTTTATCACACAGATAACAAATTGCTTATGGATAAAGAGCTTTATCTTGATAGTTCCATTATCTTACTTAGTGCAGCGATTCCAGGTTCAAGGAGAAATGTCATGAAAAAGCAAGTCAAATGTTGACCATGGATTGGTACAAGGACATTATTTTACATTGAACATCAAATTAATGAATCTCTTAATTTGGGATACTGTTTTGAATTTATTTAATAGAAACATTGCAACCGAAGTTGTAAATGTTTCTAGTGCTTTGTGGTACCATTATATAAATCGTTGAAATAGTGCATGTTAGCAACTAGCGCTACGAGCAGTGAATTGTGATTGAATTTTTCGCTGCAGATAAGGAATCTGTTATGAACATTCACATGCATCTATGCGATGTGTGTAGAAGTCTTGCAATTGACATGAGTACAGTAAGTTGCTTTGTTCAGAGAATAAAAGAATCATTGGGTGGAGATACAGATCTGCATGCTGTGGACATCCTGCCACCAACTCAGAAATGGTGAAATGTGCTGATGGCATTATTCTTAATGATAGGTGAGTCACTACTCAACAATTGGCCTTACACCTGTCAGTCAGCGATGGTAGTGCAAATGCAGTTATAAAAAAGTATCAAATTTTCAAGGGTTTGCACAAGATGAGTTCCTCAAAGTCTCCGAATTGACCACATAATGCAAAAGACAGCGATTTCTTCTGAATTGTTAGGGCGTTTCAATGATGATGAAGAGAATTTTGTGGCTCAGATCATTACAGGCGATGAAACCTGGACACATCGTTTTAAACCTGAGACAAAAAGACAGTCAATGGAGTGGCATCATCTGCAGTCACCACGAAGAAAGAAACTCAAGACAAACTACTTTTGCTTTTGATCACTGTCTTTTGGGACATTAAATGTGTGATTCTTGTGGATGTTATGCCAAGAGGAGAAGCTTACATTAGCCCATTGAAAAAACTCATTTGACGTTTTCGCAGAGTTTGACCTCACAAGTATCCATTAGAGCTGCTTCTTCATCATGACAACACCACCTCTCGCACAAATCTGGCAATCGGAAGCAATTACCCATTTGGATTGGACTGTATATCTACCATATAGTTCTGATTTGGTACCCTCTGATTGTCATCTGTTTGATCCACTTAAAGATGCACTCTGCGGGACTATGTTTGAAGATGATGAGGGAGTAATTCATACAGTGAAAAAATGGTTACATTATCAGGGCATAATCTGGTACGACTAGGAATACGTACCATTGTTTTACGTTGGCATAAAGTCATAAAAGTTTATGGAAATTATGTTTAATAAAACAGATGTTTACATGAAATGCCCATGTATATTGTTTATAAATGTAATGCTTTTTGCCACACTAAGATTACGACTAATGAAAAAACTAGCAGGAACCCACTGGGGCACAGATGCAAACACTACACGCCAAATATACACAGGGTATGTGCGCCAAAACTGAGTATGGCACAGGAGCCTACACAACCGTAGCACAAACAGATCTATACAAGCTAGACAAAATACAAAACACAGGCCTCAGAATCATCACCAGAGGTCTGAGAAGTACACAAATCAAAGATCTGGAGGCAACTGCTGGCCTTTATAGCCTGGGACAACGCAGGGAACAAAAAATACACTATCAAGTTCAAGTGCTTAGAAAATAACCCTATGCACAAAACAATCAACGAACCAATCAAAAACACAGCTTCCATCACTTGTCAAAATCACTTGCAAAAACACTCGACTTCCTCAAAAGACCCAGCAACCTGGATAATGATAGTACCATTCAACTACACGGACTCTACAGCCCAACTTCACAGTGATAACAATTCCAGATGTAAACAAAAGGGATGAAGAAACAGGCCCCATCTTGAGAGCAAAGACACATTGAGACCTCATACCCCTGACCAAAGTGGACCCATATATACACAGATGGATTATCAGACACGACAGTAAGGAAAGGAGGGGCCGAAACCATCATCATACTCCAAGACGGCACCATGCTAAAAAATTCAAGTGCCACTGGAGAACTCAAAAAATTTTAGAGCAGAACAGGCAATTGTGGATGCCTCAAAATTACTACAACATAGAAACATACTTCTTCTTCTTTCTTCAATGATCCAGCGACTTGAGCTTTTGCCCTTCGCCCAATGCTATGTAGTGGTATCTGCATGTGTTTGTAAGTTGTTCTTTTGTTCGTATAGTGTGTTCCATTTATCTGGCCTTGGAGGAAGGAGGGTCTTTCTGATGTCTTCTAGTGCTTGACACTTGAAGAGGTGGTGGTGAACGGTTTCATGATGTTGTGCACACAGTTGGCACTCTGGAGTGTGTTGTGGATGAATTCTGTTCAAGTGATTATTAAGTGTTATGTGTTGGGTCTGAGTCTAAAATGGTGCTCTGATCTCTTCTTGTAAGGTGGTTGATGTTGTCATTAAGTTAGGCTGGCCATATGGGTGTACACATCTCTTCCTGTGTTTCCTATGGCCCATCTGTTCAGCCAAATTTCCTTATTTGTTGTCATTAGGATTTGCTTTGCTGTATGGAGGGTTGTTGCTGTGATTGGTTGTTCCTGTGTTGACCCTTTCTTGGCTGGCCTATCTGCTTTGTCATTTCCAGGTGTGTTTGAATGTCCAGGGATCCACTGCATGGTTATTTTGATGTCATGTGATGTAATAAGTCTGTCAATATCTAGGCTATATGGATAGTTCAGATTTACAATGTCCACCATCCTCTAGGGCTTGAAGGGCAGACATTGAATCTGTGAAGATAATTATGTTTTGTGCCTTGATGGAAAGGCATCGAAAACAGTCTTCAGGTGGTACAAAGCTGCTTCTATCGCATGAATTTCAGCCTCATAATTGGAGCATATCTCCTCGCATGCACCAAACAGCTCTTCGGATGATCTGTCTGGGTATTGTATATATGCCCTGTAACCTGCTTTGATGGTGGCTTTAAATGCAGATCCATCAGTATAGACATGTATCCATTCTTGGGGATAGGCATCAATGGTTCTTTGAGATGCTATCATAAGGCTGACTGGGTCGGAGCGTTTAGTTGCTGCATCTGTCAATTTTGTTCTAATTTCAGGTGTATTCAAGAGTGTATGTGGTGGTAAGTTTGCTATTACTCTGCAGCTGCTGTCTTGTTTCTGGAAGGTGGTATCTGTCTTTGATTTCACTGACTTGGTGGAGGATTGACTTTTGTTTAATTCTGTTTCTCTGTTTCCACTTCTCAACAAGTAGTTTATTGGGGTGATCTTGATTCATTCTTTTGCTCCTTTCATAAGCTTCAACAGCAGCTTTGTCCCTACGCAACCCAAGAGGTTCCACATTTGTGTGTATTTCACATGCAGTGTTGGTGTTGACCCCATTGCCCGCTGATTAGACGTAAGGCATTGTTCTGTACTCTGTCCAGGGAATCAAGGTTTGTCTTGGAGCAAGTTGTTAGAAGAGCACTGTTGTACTCTATTGCAGAGCGGATGTAACCAAGATATAAGCCTCTCAGAGTATCTTTGTCTGATCCCCATGTTGTGCCAGCAAGCTTCTTCAATAGCTGTAATCTTCTTAATGCTTTGTTCTTTACATTCACAACATGCTTCTTCAGGTTAGCTGGATGGTCAAGTGTTACTCCAAGATATGTGGGTGTTGTTCTCTAGCAGTTGGTGATTGTCTAGATTTAATGGATATTCTGTTTGGCAACTTTGTGGCTAATAGTGAAGATGGTATACACTGTTTTGGCACAGTTTATCTTTAGTTTCCATGTCTGGCAGTAGTCATGGAGTTTTCTTAGGTCTCCGTTAAGTTTACGTGCTCCACTTTCTACATCCTCATGACTTTGCCAAATAGCCAGGTCGTCTGCGTATAGCGCTTTTTCAGCCGTAATCTGACTTGTAAGGTCATTGATGTATATGAGGAAGAGGGTGCAACTTAAGGATGAGCCCTGTGGTAAACCCTCTTCTAAGACCTCCTTAGATGAAATTGCATCAATGATTTTGTCTGGATCGTACGGTCAATTAAGAAGTACTTAATCCAGTTGTACAATTTCCCATGTATTCCAATGTCCATCATCTTCATAAGGAGGCCTTTTCTCCATACTCGATCGTAAGCCTGCTGCAGGTCAAGAAAATGGCTACTGTGTGTTTGTTGTTCTGAAGCTGTCGTATTCTTTGAGTAAGCCTAAAGAGTTGGTCCTTCAGTGTTGCCAGATC
>JADZMA010001499.1:0-18244 GCA_020796225.1 Arion vulgaris
GATCAAAACCGGTTATGTATGAAGGCAGTGGGTGCAATTAACTCTTTCCACGCTTTAAGCCACACACTGCGCCACGGCAGAAGTTCGTTGCACACGATTAGCTGCACACTGCGCCATAGAGTTGCTTGCCTTATAAGAAGTCTTTCTAGTTTTACTTTAAGGGTGTTCAAGATAAAAGTAGTCCGATTGGCAAGTTTTATTTTGTCAAGCGGTCTACTTTTATCTTGAACACCCTGTAGTTTTACTTATATTACTTTTCAACCTTGTTATTCTATTGGGCTGTCCAGTTTTCTTCAATTTAGTATATAATAATATATATATGTTTATTTAAGTAGTTGGGATTGGTTTTTTTTCCTTCTTTTTTTTTTTTACCTCCTTGAAGTAACTTTAAAATTGAGAAAATAACTCCGCGTGGAAAGAGTTAATACAGAATGCGACATGCATCTTCATCCATGTCCCAGGTTATTCTTGGGTGAAGGGCAATGAGAGAGCAGATGCACCGGCAAGCAATGCTGCGATAGAGAATGGGTCTTCTATGGATAAAAGGAACATCATCAACGATCTAAGAGAACACCTAAGCTCTGAAGATGTCTACGAAGACAACAAAGGGTATTCTATGTCTCGGTTGTGCAAGTTATGCATACCGATATGTGCGGCAAGACAGGAAAACCATGAGAGAAACCCCAGTAGATACATCAATGAAACAGAACGTGAGTTGTTAGTCTAAATATACTGAAATACATGCTTGGGAGGAGATCGAAGCAATTATGGACATGTACGATGAAGATGATCATCAAATGAACAATTTCGAATATATCATGAAAATCAACGCAGACAAAACTGAAGTAATGACATTCGCTAGAGGACAGTACTAAAAATATCTCCATCGGCAAACATCAATTAAAACAAGTTTAATTAACAAGCTTTACATAGTTAGGGAAGATTTTGTTCTAACGAATTTAAGAATAACTAACGAATGGAAGAATAACTAATGAAATCCAACATATAACGGGAGTAATGAGTGTCTCTGAAATACATAGTTGGGATGAGATCGTAGCAATTATGCACATGTGCGATGAAGATGAAGCACACAAGTACTGACTTAGATTAGGATTACATGATGAGATAGTTCACCGACTCACACTAAATAATATGATAATTACATCTCAGTTAAAGAGATAGTTCACCGACTCACACTAAACAATATGTCACACTAAATAATATGATAATTACATCTCAGTTAAAGAGATAGTTCACCGACTCACACTAAACAATATGTCACACTAAACAATATGTCACACTAAACAATATGTCACACTAAATAATATGATAATTACATCTCAGTTAAAGAGATAGTTCACCGACTCACACTAAACAATGTGATAATCACATCTCAGTTAAAGGACTATACAATTCTGAATTTTTGTTCTAAAAATAAGGGACAACCTGACTCGTAGTAGCACACTATCTATTCTCTAATCTATCTATTCTCTAATCTATCTATTCTCTAATCCTGTATTGCTTTTCAGCATCAGGTCGTAAAAGGAGACACATGGAGCGAGCCTCTCTATGCGCCTTATCTTTCTTTCTCTTCTCTAATCCTGATTTGTCTCACAGCTTCAGGGTAAGAAGAGTTTTCTAGCACAGGCTTTTGTGTGTGCTTCATAAATAGTGTCTTTCGTTGCCTCTGTTATCTCTGAGGACCTCCTTTTGCTGTGTATCCACTATATCGGTCTACTTTTATCTTGAACACCCTGTAGTTTTACTTATATTACTTTTCAACCTTGTTATTCTATTGGGCTATCCAGTTTTCTTCAATTTAGTATATAATAATATATATATGTTTATTTAAGTAGTTGGGATTGTTTTTTCTTTTTTTTTTTACCTCCCTTGAAGTAACTTTAAAATTGAGAAAATAACTCCGCGTGGAAAGAGTTAATACAGAATGCGACATGCATCTTCATCCATGTCCCAGGTTATTCTTGGGTGAAGGGCAATGAGAGAGCAGATGCACCGGCAAGCAATGCTGCGATAGAGAATGGGTCTTCTATGGATAAAAGGAACATCATCAACGATCTAAGAGAACACCTAAGCTCTGAAGATGTCTACGAAGACAACAAAGGGTATTCTATATCTCGGTTGTGCAAGTTATGCATACCGATATGCTGCAAGACAGGAAAACCATGAGAGAAACCCCAGTAGATACATCAATGAAACAGAACGTGAGTTGTTAGTCTAAATATACTGAAATACATGCTTGGGAGGAGATCGGAGCAATTATGGACATGTACGATGAAGATGATCATCAAATGAACAATTTCGAATATATCATGAAAATCAACGCAGACAAAACTGAAGTAATGACATTCGCTAGAGGACAGTACTAAAAATATCTCCATCGGCAAACATCAATTAAAACAAGTTTAATTAACAAGCTTTACATAGTTAGGGAAGATTTTGTTCTAACGAATTTAAGAATAACTAACGAATGGAAGAATAACTAATGAAATCCAACATATAACGGGAGTAATGAGTGTCTCTGAAATACATAGTTGGGATGAGATCGTAGCAATTATGCACATGTGCGATGAAGATGAAGCACACAAGTACTGACTTAGATTAGGATTACATGATGAGATAGTTCACCGACTCACACTAAATAATATGATAATTACATCTCAGTTAAAGAGATAGTTCACCGACTCACACTAAACAATATGTCACACTAAATAATATGATAATTACATCTCAGTTAAAGAGATAGTTCACCGACTCACACTAAACAATATGTCACACTAAACAATATGTCACACTAAACAATATGTCACACTAAATAATATGATAATTACATCTCAGTTAAAGAGATAGTTCACCGACTCACACTAAACAATGTGATAATCACATCTCAGTTAAAGGACTATACAATTCTGAATTTTTGTTCTAAAAATAAGGGACAACCTGACTCGTAGTAGCACACTATCTATTCTCTAATCTATCTATTCTCTAATCCTGTATTGCTTTTCAGCATCAGGTCGTAAAAGGAGACACATGGAGCGAGCCTCTCTATGCGCCTTATCTTTCTTTCTCTTCTCTAATCCTGATTTGTCTCACAGCTTCAGGGTAAGAAGAGTTTTCTAGCACAGGCTTTTGTGTGTGCTTCATAAATAGTGTCTTTCGTTACCTCTGTTATCTCTGAGGACCTCCTTTTGCTGTGTATCCACTATATCGGTCTACTTTTATCTTGAACACCCTGTAGTTTTACTTATATTACTTTTCAACCTTGTTATTCTATTGGGCTGTCCAGTTTTCTTCAATTTAGTATATAATAATATATATATGTTTATTTAAGTAGTTGGATTGGTTTTTTTCCTTCTTTTTTTTTTTTACCCCCCTTGAAGTAACTTTAAAATTGAGAAAATAACTCGCGTGGAAAGAGTTAATACAGAATGCGACATGCATCTTCATCCATGTCCCAGGTTATTCTTGGGTGAAGGGCAATGAGAGAGCAGATGCACCGGCAAGCAATGCTGCGATAGAGAATGGGTCTTCTATGGATAAAAGGAACATCATCAACGATCTAAGAGAACACCTAAGCTCTGAAGATGTCTACGAAGACAACAAAGGGTATTCTATATCTCGGTTGTGCAAGTTATGCATACCGATATGTGCGGCAAGACAGGAAAACCATGAGAGAAACCCCAGTAGATACATCAATGAAACAGAACGTGAGTTGTTAGTCTAAATATACTGAAATACATGCTTGGGAGGAGATCGGAGCAATTATGGACATGTACGATGAAGATGATCATCAAATGAACAATTTCGAATATATCATGAAAATCAACGCAGACAAAACTGAAGTAATGACATTCGCTAGAGGACAGTACTAAAAATATCTCCATCGGCAAACATCAATTAAAACAAGTTTAATTAACAAGCTTTACATAGTTAGGGAAGATTTTGTTCTAACGAATTTAAGAATAACTAACGAATGGAAGAATAACTAATGAAATCCAACATATAACGGGAGTAATGAGTGTCTCTGAAATACATAGTTGGGATGAGATCGTAGCAATTATGCACATGTGCGATGAAGATGAAGCACACAAGTACTGACTTAGATTAGGATTACATGATGAGATAGTTCACCGACTCACACTAAATAATATGATAATTACATCTCAGTTAAAGAGATAGTTCACCGACTCACACTAAACAATATGTCACACTAAATAATATGATAATTACATCTCAGTTAAAGAGATAGTTCACCGACTCACACTAAACAATATGTCACACTAAACAATATGTCACACTAAACAATGTGATAATCACATCTCAGTTAAAGGACTATACAATTCTGAATTTTTGTTCTAAAAATAAGGGACAACCTGACTGTAGTAGCACTATCTATTCTCTAATCTATCTATTCTCTAATCTATCTATTCTCTAATCCTGTATTGCTTTTCAACGTCAGGTCGAAAAAGGAGACACATGGAGCGAGCCTCTCTATGCGCCTTGTCTTTCTTTCTCTTCTCTAATCCTGATTTGTCTCACAGCTTCAGGGTAAGAAGAGTTTTCTAGCACAGGCTTTTGTGTGTGCTTCATAAATAGTGTCTTTCGTTGCCTCTGTTATCTCTGAGGACCTCCTTTTGCTGTGTATCCACTATATCGGAACAACATTGCTCTCTGTGGTATACTGCCTGTTGATAATCTGCTTATGTGGCTGAACCACTTAATTTGTTGTTTCTTGATGAAGTTCAGTACTGATGGTGTACCCACTTTTTCCCTGATGTCTTCATTTCTAAACCGGTCTCTTCTTGTTACTCCCAGCATTCTGCGTAGATACTTCATCTCTGTTGTGACTAGTTTCTTCTATCATTTAATGTCAGTGTCCAGGTTTGGCACTGATAGCATAATGTCGGGAGAAAGATTGTGTTGAACAATGCTCTTTTGTGTTCATGGTGACATGTTTGCATTTCAAAATTGGAGTCATTTGTTCTAGTGTTTGATTTGCTTTGTTGCATCTATGTTGGATTTCGTTAGTTATTATTCCGTTGGCTGTAAAGATGCTCCCTAGGTTTGTCAAGTCTTTGACTTGTTTTAATGGGCTTTTGTCGATGGAGATATTGGTAGCGTTTTCCTGTCTAGCGAATGTCATTACTTCAGTTTTGTCGATGTTTATTCTCATATTGTATTCGTTGCATGCTACACTACACTACACTCGTATATGGTGAAGCAGTGTTGCAACCTAACTCGTAGTAGCACACTACACTCGTATATGGTGAAGCAATGTAGCACACTACACTCGTATATGGTGAAGCAGTGTAGCACACTACACTCATATATGGTGAAACAGCATAGCACACTACACTCGTATATCGTGAAGCAATGTTGCAACTTAACTCGTAGTAGCACACTACACTTGTATATGGTGAAGCAATGTTGCAACTTAACTCGTAGTAGCACACTACACTTGTATATGGTGAAGCAATGTTGCAACTTAACTCGTAGTAGCACAGTACACTTGTCAATGGTGAAGCAATGTAGCACACTACACTGGTATATTGTGAAGCAATGTAGCACACTACACTGGTATATGGTGAAGCAATGTAGCACACTACACTGGTATATGGTGAAGCAATGTAGCACACTACACTGGTATATGGTGAAGCAATGTAGCACACTACACTGGTATATGGTGAAGCAATGTAGCACACTACACTGTTATATGGTGAAGCAGTCAATGAAATGTTATTTCAAAAGTCATGTGTTATATAGATATCTATATATGGATATTTAAGGGGAATAGTAAATAGAACGTCTGTGGCTTAGCGATAGTGAGCTTGATCACAACCCAAGAGTACCTGGTTCAAACTCTGCGGTGTGAAGTTTGGACACAAATTTGTTGCCATAACTTTTTACGAATGCTAAAAATAGACATGACTGCACAGAAAGCAATAGCAAACTACTGAACGTGTAAATGGTGCCTAGTAAACCAACAGCTCGTTTACTATAGTTGATGGTGACATTCTATAAATGATATGCTAGGATTTTCATTCACTTTTCAGTGTGTGTGTATATATATATATAAAACATACACTGGGCACTTTGTAGGTGGTTGGGACATGTATGAAGTGTTGTAGAGTACCGGACGACCTCTTCTATGTGACATTGGAGATAGGTAGAAGATCCTGGAGCTGGCCTCTACTTCGGAATAAGGATGTGTTCAAGATGGAATATGCATGAGACAGGCTTTGAAGTTTCAATTTGAAATATTTGTATTGCACTCTGGACAAGTCCATAGGTGTTCCAATCTCTCGCAATATTTCCAACAGCATCTAGGGACTAACTGTACTAGTTGGATGTATACTGATGAGCCTACTACTAATATACCTGTTGTGCTGTTCTGTTCACTCATCTTCAATCCAAACTCTTGCAATCATGGGAAACGCATCAACACAAGAGATACTTGCTTAGCAAAGAATTGTCATACTGCTGAGGCTCAGAAAAAAACAGAGAAAATACAAAACCCACAACACCCACATGTCCAACCTCTATTGTTTATGTCCCACATGTGGTAGGGTATTGTGTTCCAGGATAGTCACCTCCCCACACACCAGAGAGGTGCAACAACACATGTCTGATGTTGTTGTTATCCTGTCCCACATGTGGTAGGGTATTGTGTTCCAGGATAGTCACCTCCCCACACACCAGAGAGGTGCAACAACACATGTCTGATGTTGTTGTTATCCTGTCCCACATGTGGTAGGGTATTGTGTTCCAGGATAGTCACCTCCCCACACACCAGAGAGGTGCAACAACACATGTCTGATGTTGTTGTTATCCTGTCCCACATGTGGTAGGGTATTGTGTTCCAGGATAGTCACCTCCCCACACACCAGAGAGGTGCAACAACACATGTCTGATGTTGTTGTTATCCTGTCCCACATGTGGTAGGGTATTGTGTTCCAGGATAGTCACCTCCCCACACACCAGAGAGGTGCAACAACACATGTCTGATGTTGTTGTTATCCTGTCCCACATGTGGTAGGGTATTGTGTTCCAGGATAGTCACCTCCCCACACACCAGAGAGGTGCAACAACACATGTCTGATGTTGTTGTTATCCTGTCCCACATGTGGTAGGGTATTGTGTTCCAGGATAGTCACCTCCCCACACACCAGAGAGGTGCAACAACACATGTCTGATGTTGTTGTTATCCTGTCCCACATGTGGTAGGGTATTGTGTTCCAGGATAGTCACCTCCCCACACACTAGAGAGGTGCAACAACACATGTCTGATGTTGTTGTTATCCTTACGATGAACAGTTATTAATATTATTATTTAACAAATCAATTTATAATAAAAGAATTCAACATTGAAGATTGGTTGTCTTTTCATAATTCATAGTGTCTGTCAAACCTGAAAGCTGACATCAAACTATAGAAGAAAACTAGTTACCACAGAGATGAAGTCTCTACGCACAATGATGGGGGTAGCACGAAGAGACCGGTTTAGAAACGAATACCGTCCATGTATCGCCGATGCTCATGGGAGCAAACAATAGTACCACTGCGACCTACAAGACCTGTCGTAAGAAGTGGCTGATGTAGGACCTAGGGAAGCTATCCTAGTAAAAAAAAAAACATCGCAGAAATCACATATGCTGGCCTACTGTAAGGTGCTTTTTATTCTTCTTAGCGTTCGTTCTTCGTGGCCAATTTAATCATTCTTATTGTGATATATAATTACTCTTTGACAAGAACGACTGACGTTGCAATTTGATCAATCTTATTGTGAGATATAATTTTGATCTTTGGCATGAACGACTAACGTTGCAATTTAATCATTTTTATTGTGATATATAATTGATCTTTGACAAGAACGACTAACGTTGCAATTTAATCAATCTTATTGTGAGATATAATTGATCTTTGACAAGCACGACTGACGTTGAATCCCTGTTAAAATTAGGTACCTACTTTGTGTATGGTACCATACAAGGTGTAAGTCAGGGTTACCGTTTTTCTCCCGTAGGAAGTGTTTTGAATCTATCTCGGTGACAGTCAGTTCCTAACACTTTCCCTTCATTCGTCAGTTCTTTTTAATGATCCGTTTTGCCATATATTTTGGCTTGAATCTAGGCCAAAGAGCCTTTTTTTGTACTGAGAGTTTACTGACTGAGTTCGTTGTTCCTGTTGCATCATATGATAGACACTCTTTAATCAAGATCTTTTAATGCGAAGATCATAAAGCCCAAATATACTGCGAATAAAATGCTCATAAAAGAGCAATGAATCAGGAAAGGTGACAGTTCCAGTGACTAGCCTTAGAAGGGTTGAGAATGCTCCTAAACCGACGCGACCTCACCCAGTCAGCGCAAAGTAAGCTAATGATCTTTGACTTCGATCCAAGCCCAAATTTCATTAAAGTTCAATAACTCTTAACCGTTCGTGGGTTTTAAAGGTTTTTTGTTATTTTTGAAGGCCTGCTCTATTACTAGAATCCATGAATTGAACATAGGCATGTTATATATGGTTAGAAAGCTAATTGAATGTACTATCAAGATATGTGATTCTAATATGTGTCATGTAATATGTGATATCAGTGACGTAATTTTAGTGATGCTAAAAATAGATTTTAAAACAAATTTCAAATAATTATAGTCACAAAGAAGGACAAAAATAAGTATGAAATATATCATGAAAACTCAATATACTCTCTTAGTACCTTCATATTTACACAATATATCCAAACATGAAGTTGTTTGGACAATAAATAAGGCAGTAATTAGGAAATTTGTAACTTCTAAATATTTCCATATTTTGAAGACACCAATTAATAAATAATAAATAAATAAGAGAAAATGATACAGAACTGGTCTAGTAAGCAGCCCATAAGAACTAACACTTATAGTCTTGATTAGGACAGTAATCTGAGTCACTAGATACCATTTTTAAGCAAATGTGTCATTTTGACAAGAGCAAGTGAAAACTCCTCTGCAGAGATTATCCAAAATGGCGGCCGATCGGAAATGTCGGTGTAATAAAGCACTGAAGTCGGAGAAGGTTCACCTTACACGGTTAGTTGGCTTTCACGCAGAAATCAGTAAGATACACCATAAAAGGTTCCCTGACTACGCATGAATTCATAGCGGGCTGAGGCAGAAGAAGAAGAACAAAAAGCATGCTTTATTCAACGAGATTAGACATCTTAAAAATAAAAAATATATTTTTTTAACAATTTATTATAGTAATATATGTTTTACATTATGAAACATAAATTATATGCTTTTAAATGCATAAATAACACACAAATACGGCTAGTTCAGGAGTCATGTAGCCATCTCATGAGATTTTCTTAGTACCCGAACGTTACAGGGTTAAAAGTGTTTATCATACGAGGCGTATGGAACGACCTCACCAAATGCAGGAAATCCGATAGAGAAGTCGCACTTCACTAATTAAATCTGTCTGAAAAAGGACAAGGACAACAGGTCTCCAGTAACGATCACTCTCGATCCTGCTTAGACCGATGAATCCTTCCTTTCCTTTGCGTTCCCGGCCTAGCCTGATGGACCAACTTCTATCATGAATTTTACTGTTGTTTTTGGGACTCCGTTCCTCCGTACAGCTTTCGCGAAGCTCTGTGTGTTGTGGCCAGTACTCTTTTCGTATACCTGCTAAACGTGGACAGTCTTGCAAGACGTGTTCTGCCGTCATGTCTGCCATATTGCATGGGCACAGGCTAGTTGTGCCAATTTTAAATTTATGGAACATTTGGGCTCTGAGCTTGTTGTGGCCGGTACGGAGGCGAAATATGGCAACTTGTTCACTGCGAGAGAGACCATAGTATCCGTCACTGTCTGTGTACTGCGGGTGGTCTTTTGCCCATTTGCTTCGATAGTGCGAACCGATGGTTGTTTTGACTTCCTCATAGCTGATCTCGAGATCAGTCTGGGGTAGTCGCCCGCCCTCTTTGGCTAGCTTGTCGGCCGCTTCGTTTCCTCTAATGTTGCAGTGTGACGGTATCCACTGAATGACAGTGCGTTTGAGTGAACTCGTTAGTTCAGCGAGGACGTTTTGAGCTCATTCATCTCAGTTTTGCCGACGCATTTGAGTGCCGTGATGACCGATAGAGCATCGGTGAATATCACGACCTTGTTGCGTGTAGTGTGTAGTGTTTCTTCTCTCCAAGATCATTTCGGCCGCCTCTTTGATTGCCTCTGCCTCAGCTCGGTAGTTATTCGAGTATTTGCCAGTTGCAATCCCCTTTCTTGACCGTGACTTTCTTTGAGATTTTAAGCACTATTCCTCCTCCGCCATCGCTTATTGCGTTATTTGCCGATCCGTCCGTGTAGACGTGCGTCCACTCATTTTCAGGGTACTCTGATTCTATGTGCTCTTCTGCTGCAGTTTTCTGTCGAGGTTTGTTTGATCCCTTTTGCTCATTATGCCTGGGATTGATTCCCTTAGTTCTGGCATTTTTGTTTTCCATGGCGGGCACTTGTCGATTGCCGGGATTTCTTCTTCTTCTTCTTCGATCGTTCTAGGCCTGTTTTAATCATTCTCATTGTGATATATAAACAGCCAAACGTCCGAACGTAATGTACGTGCACCAGCCTTCAGCACCTATTGGAGCCCAGTTGCTTATCCTTCGGTGGGGTGTTCGTTTTCAGCCAGCTTTTGATTTACTAGGGTGAGCTTTCCTAGGGTACGATCCGCTTTGCCGTATTTTTGGGCTTTGTGATCTACGCCGGGACAGTGAGTTACGCTGTTCATGCCCGTTCTGACTGAGAAATATTTCTCGGGGCTTGTAAGCTTATCCTCGGACGGCGTCTTGCTCGTATAAGACACCGTGTAAAGTATCGGCCTTCGCCAATGTTCAGACCCGGACTTCCTGTCAGGTCCGTACATTGTCGGCCTTGCTTACCGTACATTTTTGAGTTTGATCCGGGGAGGAACATTCTCAGCCTTTTCTAGACGCGCATTGGTACGTGGCAATTTGCAATTTACGTCGAAAGCACTGGCATGGGGCCGAGTACAAACAATGTAGAGGGTCGTTTCAGTCGGCGCTATCAGCGTAACTGTGGGTTTTTCGCTCGCCGCCATCACCCACCCCAGTTATTCCGGGGATGTTAGTTACGATTTTGAAACCGAACATTGCCCGGTTCCCCCATGACTGGCAGTCCCGTTAGGAATCACCAACCTCAGTTCTTCCGGGGATTTTAAATTTTTTTAGTCGCACAGTACCTTGCACGGTTTTCCCGGGGCGGTAGTTTCTTTTGGCACTAAACGCAACTTGTTCTTTTGCGCTCGGAAAACCCTTGCCCAGTACATGTGTCTGCACCAGGCACCAATGCTAGGTCAGCTGCAATTTTCCCTTGCACCAACACGAGGGGAGACTTTTTTTCGTTACGGTCCTGACTTATTTATTTTGCCGACGGGGGGGCAATGTTTGCCCCTCCTCAGGGCTTCTGAGTTTCCCCCCCTACGTGGGCATACTTTTTGGTCACTGGATGCACCTCTCATCCATTCGAGACGTTTCGTTGCTGTTTTTTTGGGTTCGGGACTTGAAATATCTTTTTGGGACATCGGTCAGGAGAATTGTGCATTTTATTTGTATGTATCTTTATCGTATTTCCGTAATTGCACTCCCACCACTCCCAGTAGTTTTCTCCCTGATCCCTGCCCCCTTACCCAGACCAGAACCAGAGTCTTTTTCCCAGGGTCCCCGCGTGGAGGTTGGGGGGCAGGGTCTGCGGGCCCCCTCCAACCCTGGCCCATGTTCCACCATGACCTCATGACCCTTTTTTTGACCCCGAGGGATTTCTCTCTTCTTTGCTTTCCCCGGGCCCTAGCCTGATGGACCAACTTCATCATGAATTTAACGGGTTTTTTTTAAATCGCCCCGTACAGCTTTTCGCGAAGCCTGGGGTGTTGGGGCCAGTATTTTTGGGTTACCTCAAACGTGGACAGTCTTGCAAGACGTGTTCGGCCGTCATGTCTGCCATATTGCATGGGCACAGGCTAGTTGTCCCAAATTTTAAATTTATGGGACATGGGGTTTGAGTTTGTTGTGGCCGGTACGGAGGCGAAATATGGTAACTTGTTCACAGCGCGAGAGACCATAGTAACCGTCACTTTTGGAAATTGGGGGTGGTTTTTTTGACCACTTGCTTGATAGTGCGAAGATGGTTGTTTTGATTTCCCCATAGCTGATCTCAGATCGGTCTGGGGTAGTCGCCCCCCCCTTTGGGCTAGCTTGTCCCCCCCTTCTTTTCCCCTAATGTTGCAGGGGAGGGTATCCACTGGATGACAGTGCGTTTGAGTGAACTGTTAGTTCAGCGAGGACTTTTTGAGCCTTCCCATCCCAGTTTTGCCGACGCATTTGAGTGCCGTGATGACCGATAGAGCATCGGTAATTTATCACGCCCTTTTGTTGCGTAATGTTTTTTTCCTCCAAGATCATTTCGGCGGGGCCTTTTTGTTTGGGCCTCTGCCTCAGTTTCGGTAGTTATTCGAGTATTTGCCAGTTGCAATCGCTTTCTTGACCGTGACTTTTTTTGGAGATTTGGGCCCCTTTTCCCTCCCCCGCCGTCGCTTATTGCGGTTATTTGCCGATCCGTTTTAGACGTGCGCCCCCCTATTTTCAGGGTATTTGACCTATGGCACCTCTGCCGCAGTCTTTCTGTCGAGGTTCGTTTGGCCCCTTTTTACCATTATGCCTGGGATTGTTTCCCCATTTCCCGGCTTTTTTGTTTTCCTTTTGGCGGAAATTTGTCGATTGGGGGATTAGTTTAGCTGTGCTTTTTGGGAAGTATTGGTCTGTGGTCAGGGGTTGAGATTCTAACGAATTTAGATCTCTGTATTCTCCACTTTCCTGATTGAAACATTCTTTCGCTTTGGGATGCGTTTTGAGCCGTTTGATTTTTTTCCGCAAACCATTTTTGCCCCTTCGGTCATTGGTTGGATCCCTTGGATGGTCCCCCCACCCCTTTTGATGGGCGGGGTTTTTTGGGGCTCCGGGAAAAGCGGGGGCCCGGGTTTTTGACTGCTGCTCACTTTTGCGAATTGCTTGTTCGATGCATTGCCCCAGCTGCCATACCGTACTTTTGGGACCGGTCGCACTCTACCAGAGAAAAGTGTCTTGAGAATTCGGGCTGTTTGCCCCCATGTGGAACCTGCGAGTTTACGCATCATTGTTAGCCTGTGTCTCGTTTTCCCGTGGGCATTTTCCGACTTAAAAGTAAAAGCCTTGAGGGACTCTAGGTATTGGGGTTTTATTTTCTGGCAGGTTCTCCCCCAATTTTTTTTGTGTTATTTTTGTAACCTTTGTTATTCTGGGAGAAACAGTGTAAGGGGGTTTTTGGAAGGGGTTTTTTCCATATTCCATTTTTGTTGACCAAATTTCAAGGTTATTTAATGTAGCTTGAGTCATTTTCTGCTGTGGGTTTTGGGACTCTTCTCTCGCCCATATTCCCGGGCCGTCGGCATACATGGCGGAGTGAACTCGTTCGGGGGAGGCATGTTGCAAATGTCATTGAGAAGACTAGAAAGGGGTTTTGGTGAGAGCACTCCCCCTTTGGGGGACCCCTTGTTCCAGTGTGGCTTTCTTATTTTTGAACCCCCTGAACCTAAACCCCTTGCTGTTCTGTTCTCTGGGTATCTATCGACCCAATTGTACATTTTTCCCCTTTTACGCCGAGGGTGAGCATTTTTTAACCTTAGTCCTTTTTTCCAGACTGTGTCAAAAGCCTTCTCCATATCTACCAAGACCGCCATGTTGTTTCTTTTCAAACCGCCCTGGATTCCCGGGACAATGTAGGTTACTTGATCCTCTGTGGATCTGTATCTCCAAAAAACCGGGGTTTTGTTGTCCCAAAAGGGCCCCCTTTTTGCTCTCCAAGTGCCAGGAAAAGCGTTTGTTCACCATGCGCCCATGTTTGCCCGTGCAGCTTGGGAGGTTTATTGGTCTGTAACTCGCTGGGTCGAGTTTTTTTTTGCCGGGTTTTTAGGATGGGCACCAATTGCTTTTTCCATTCTTTCGGTACTATGCCTGTTCTCCACGACATGTTGAGAACGGACAGGGGCGCCCCTTTGGGCTCTGATTCCCAATTTTTTAAGCATTTCATTGGTATCCCATCTTTCCGGGCGACTTTCGGGGTTTTCCCAGGCCCCTTAAAGCCTCTTCCAGCTCGTTACTGGTGAATTTTCCGTTGGGTGATTTATTTTTTTTTTTCTGGGCCCTTTCCCTTTTGAGGGCCCGAGCTTTTCTTTGGTGGCATTAACCTTTTTTCCTTTTTGGGTTTTCTCTGGGTGACTTCGGCATAGTTGCATCAGGATGTTTGCTGCTTCCTACCCGAAGCCATCTTTTTTGTCTTGTTCCGAGGACTATAGGTGGTCTGGGTGGTGTTTTACCCCCCAGCGCTTTGGCCAGTTTTCCCCCGTTTATTGGGGCCCTATCGAGGTTCAGGGGTTCGGTTGTTTTGACCCAACCTGTCTCGCCGCTCGTTTTAATTTCTTCTGTATTTTGTTTTTGCCGCCTTGTAGACAGTGTTTGTCTCCCCCTGACTGTGCCTGTTCTTGGCCCCTTCCTTTTCTTCTCAAGGTCTTTTTCGCTTCTGAACCCTCTGCTGTCCAGTATGGCTTGTAATCCCTTTTTGCGCCCTGGGGATGGTTTCCCCTGGCCCCTTTTTAGGATTGCTTCTGACAGTTTCCCCTTTCCACGATTCGCACGTTTTTCTTGTCATGATGTTGGGGTTCGTTCAACATTTGCATCAGTCAGGGTTCATACTGTTTCCAATTTGGTTTTTTTTATAGTTCCACCGTGGCAACCCTTTTTGGGGTCAGGTAAGAAATTTGGGGGTTTACGGAATTTGACAGGTCTATGGTCACTATCCCCAGTTGGTGGGTAAAACCCTACGGGCATTTTTGGGGGATATAAAGCTTGTTTCAAAGGCCAGATTTAGGGGTACCTTGTTGTGTGCCATTTTCCCCGAGTAGAAAGTTTGGGGGATCGTCTGGGGCGTTGATGGAAAAAAAGATTGTTCTCGATCTCCCCGCTTCCACCCCCAACTCCTCTACTGTTTGTTTCGAGTACCCCCCTCTCCGAGCGGCTGTTGAAATCACCGACCACAATACATGAGTTTCACTGGGTATTCATTGTTTCGAGGAAGCGGCGGAATTTTGGGCAGTAAAGATTGTCAGAATGATCTTTTTATGTCTTTAAGTAATTTGCACACCCAAGGGTCTCAACTGCTTCCCGGGGTTTTTTTTGTTCCCTTTCCCTCTGCTTGGTTGGAATGCCATTTCTGACTAGGTGAGGGGCTCCACCTTTTTGTCCTTCTTGTCTGTTCTGAAGGTCTGGAACCTTTTTATCTCAAAATTTTGTCTGGGGTTGAGGTGGGTTTTTTGTATGCACGAAAAGTCTATATCGTCTTCTGCAAATCTTATTGCGAGTGCTTGCTTCTTGTGGTGGATACCTTCCGCATTCCATTGGGGGATATTTAATTTCTTATGGTTTTTTACTGACCGTATCGCACCAGTAGCTTTGACCCGGGTTTCCCCGTTCGCTGCTGTGCCGAGTTGGGGGGGGGGGACCGTCGGTAGCATAAAGCGGGCCCCTTGAGGATGGGGCCCGGCACTGTCCTGCCCGGCGGGACTTCCCCGGCGTAGCACCAAACGAATTTTATTATTAATAAACATATTCATGATAAAAATTTTGTCCATGCAGCGTCAGCATGGGCCGTTACACTTTCAGTGCCGTTTTTAGCCGGGGCTTATCTTTTGGGCGTGTATCCGTTTTCAACCAGCGTTTGTATACGGTTCGCTTCCGTTAGGGCCCTTTTGGGCTGTCCCCAGCCAAACTCACAAGGCAATGAGTTGCCATTTTTTTTAGGGCTGCCACCCTTAGATGACCTGGGGCCCCCCGGGCTTATGAGCGCCATCTTCCCACCCGAACCGGTCTTTTTCTGAACACATTGGTTCGTCACTGTTCAGGTTTGTTTACGGTTTGCTCCGCTAGCCTTTTTTATTGTACCCAACCATGACACCACAAGGCAGCGGCAGTTCCCTGCGAGAGAACAGAGCTATGTTTCATGGGACGCTTTTTAAGACTTTTTTTGGTCTTTGGTCAGGAAAAGTGTGGGTGTTTTCAGGGACTTCCAGTCTTCTGCATTGCAGTGACCACTTTCTTTTTGGGGGCGGACTCACGGGACTCTACTGTTTCGTACTTTTGGAGCCGCCCTATTTTTGGGTCTTTGGGGCCCGGAAATGTGTATTTTCAGGGCTTCCCAGTCTCTACGTTGCAGTGACCACTATTTTTTTTGGGGTTCCGTTACTCTGCTATCCCACAGTTCTTTCTGAGATGGGGCATACATTTTGCGGACTTCGACCAGGGAAAATTTTGTTATTTTTTAGGGGTTTCCCTTTTGGGTGGGTTTTGTTCAAGCTCACACTGTCATCACAGATAACTTCGCACGCTGCTGTTTCGTGCCTATTTCGGGGCAACGGCCGAGAGACGGGGTGAATTTCCCTCCCGGGATTTTTGGCCCCCGCTTTGCTTTCCCCCCGATCCCTGCCCCCCTTTAGTCAGACCGGGAAACCCCCGTCTTTTTTCCCGGGTCACCGCGGGGGTTTTGAGGCAGGGTCTTGCTTTGCGCGCCCCCTTTCCAACCCCCCGGCTCATTTTTTCCCCCGTGAAAAAATGAGCCTTTTGGGCCCCATCGTGTCGGATCGTGGATCGTGTCATCCATTGAACCCCGACTGGGTTTAATGAGCCATCTGCGGTTTCACCGTGGGCAGTGGGGAACTTAGACATGCATGGCTTAATCTTTTTAGACAAGCATATGACTACTGGGGGATCAACCAGATAGCCGTCATGGGCGAGACCGGGCCGACAATGCCCGGGGTAGGGGGGACAGCGGGCCCGTGCAGAGCGGATCCCGACGTCCCCGGCGAAAAAGCGAAATTGAAGGAAACGACCGAGCGCCGCCCCCAACAGTTTTTCCGGCGGGCCGCGCTCGCCCAAAAAAACACCATGTTACTACCTGCGGGCCCACAAGCTCGGGGAGAGCCGGGCCTTTTTAAAGAGACCACCGTCGAGCGTTTAAAATTTTTGACTGACTGGGATCACACCGCGACCGAGAAAATTCCCATATACGGAAAAACACACACCCCCAATTTAAAACCGCGCGGCGAGGGGCGAGCCTTAAAGCAGACGCTACCTTGTCCCTTTTCGGGAGCCCCGTTCGCGTGAAAAAAGGGGGAGGCACGCGCAGCCGTTAGAGACTATGCACGCAATTGGTTATCGACACTGGGGAACCGCGGGTTTGCTGACTGGGTCGCCCCGGTTTTTTTCAAAACGGGGAGGACAGTTTGGAGACGCACAACCCCGATGATTGCCGGGATTTGTTTGGCTGTGCATTTGAAAACTGGGGTGGTCTTTTGGTCAGGGGGGTTTGGGGATTCTAACGGTTTGATCTTTATTCTCCACTTTTCCGGATTGAAACATTCTTCACCCTTGGATGCGAGGGGCTGTTTGAGCTGTTTGAGTTTTTCCGGATTACTACCCCTTGCTTAAAACTCTTAAAGTCAAAAGGATCGATAGGCCACGCTTTCACGGTCTGTATTCGTACTGAAAAAAACAAAATCAAGCGAGCTTTTGCCCTTTTTCTCACGCGAGGTTTCCGTCCTCGCTGAGCCCCGCCTTAGGACACCTGCGTTACCTTTTGACAGATGTACCGCCCCAGTCAAACTCCCGCCTGACACTTTTTCTTCAGAGCGGATCGCGGCCGACGACGAGCGCCGGTTGCCGCTTAACTCCAGAAAGGGGGTTGCGCCCCCTTTTTCCGCTTGACTGAATAAGTAAAGAAACGATAAAAATAGTGGTATTTCAATTGCCTTGGGCTCCCACCTATGCTACACCCTTCATGTGTTTCCCAAAATCGGACTAATCAAGCTCAACAGGGCCCTTTCCCCGCTGATTCTACCAAGCCCCGTTCCCTTTTGGGTGGGTTTCCCAAAATAGTAGATAGGGACAGTGGGAATCTCGTTAATCCATTCAGCCGTCACTAATTAGATGACGAGGCATTTGGCCTTAAGAGAGTAAGTTACTTTCCCCCCCCTTTACCCGCGCTTGGTTGAATTTCTTTTTATTTTTACATTCAGAGCACCGGGGAGAAATCACATTGCGTCAACACCGGGTGACGGCCGTCGCAAGCTTTGTTTTAATTTGACA
>JADZMA010001500.1:0-18228 GCA_020796225.1 Arion vulgaris
TTAAAATTTTAATGATAATATAATGTTAATAATAGATATCGACGTTTTTATAGAAAAAAAAAACCATGGTTGTGGGGGAAGGGAGGGGGGGAATCCTGTGGTGGGGACGAAGCATTTCTTATTTTCATGTTAATGAAATTTGTATAACCTTTTTGACAGATTGTGACTTAGAATAGTAAAAAAAAATTGTTTTAAAAAATATATCAAAGCGTTGTCATGGAAACAATCAAAATCCACCAAAAAAAAAATTTCAAACCCCTAATGTCTGAATCTAATGAATAAATAAATTCTGTTTTCACTTAAATGTGCAATTGAATATCAAAAAATTTTACACATGCTTTTAGGATATATTAATATTCTTTTTTTAAATAAATTTTGGGAAAAAAATCCCCTCAAAATTCGTTTAAAAAGCTGTTGGGGGGGGAGAATGGAATGGGGTGAAGGCAACACAACCCAGCCACAGCCCCCCGACCCCCACCCCCACTTTATGTCTATATAACTAGCTGACCGCGCGTTGTACGCCTTCAAAAGAAAATGAATTTAAAGGAAACTTGCTATAACAATATTTAGTAATTATTTGTTTTATCATTGTCCTTTGTTCATTTTTTTAAAAAAAAACCAAATTTTAAACGTTTATTTAAGTCGTTTATTGAAGTGTTTTTGGATATACAATATTTTTGTTTTTCCATCTTGCTAAGAAAAAATCAGAATGTTTTCCGACGTGAACAGGCCACTATAGCTGTCCATGTGAAAAGCAGGGTTTTTCCCAAAATTTAGTCCACACTTTTGTGATTGCCCTTGTGATTTGTTGATGGCTTGCAAAGGCGAGTCGCCCCGGGGAAACTGAAGCGTTTGAATTCAGGGGCATGTCTGTTGAATCATTGGGGCGGGGGAAATATATTTTCCCCAAATTTTCCTTTTAAAAATTTGGGATTTTTGATGATATTGTTATCATAACAAAAGTCTAGTCCCGTTGCAAAGTGGGGGGGGATTAATGTTTTTTTGGAAGAATGATAGGACGCCAATTTTCAATGTTAAATATGTGGTGGCATGCCTGGAAAACCGGAATTCAAAAAGTTGATAATTGACAATTTGTTTGATTCATTCAGACGATGGACTTATACGGTCACTGCCTGGATTTTTTTTTGAATTTAAATTCATGTCAATAATCCTTTTTTTTTTGTGCTAATATTGCACGTGCACTGAGCCACTGATGTTTTTTGAAATTATGTGCAATATTTGGGAAAATTTTATGAATCAATTGTCTGGGGTCCATGATGTTACGAAGTTTGTTGGCAATTGGATACATCGGGGGAATCATCGATTCTTTTTCCCATTCCCAATATCCAACAATTTTTTTTGCAAAAGTTCAGGGGTTTCATTTCAGTTGAAATACCATATTGGTCTTCAAAGTCAATTTCTGATGTGTCGCCATAAACTGATGATTTCAGGCAGCATTAAGTTCATCAGCGGGTGTTGATCTTGGATAACTGGTAGAGTTTGCCGGAAACCCCAGACAAAAAAAATAGTGCGCCACCGAAGGCGGTTTTCCTCTCAATCTTTCAGTGAGATGAAGCGCTTCTAATGTTTTTTTATGCCCATAGTACATTCACCCCAAATGAGTTGAAAATTGGAGTATTTTTACCCATTCAAATTTTTTGTTGATATTGCATGTTTGTCTCGTGATTTGTTAAGGCAATTTCAGCGTGAAGGGTTTCCCCCCAATCTAAAAGTTTGAAATTTCCCAGAAGATGCGATTGCCAGTGCAATATTATTTCGTGATCGTATGGTTGCCAAAAAAGGGAAATAGAAAAGTTTGCCTTCCTCGGGCGCATCTATGAAAAAATCCCCCGTTTTGACTTGTAATTGAGCATAATTCTTTTAAGGCATTTGTTCCGGAATCTTTTTGGAAGTTTCGTTTGAACAAATGTACTAATTCGTTGATACAAAGTGGTTTTCGTTCCAACTCCAATCGAAAAGGTTTTTTTAGATCGTTCGGCGCATCCACCCAACCCAGTGTTTTATTAGTGATTGAAAATATGTCCTAAATTAAAACCCAATGCCCTTAAAACGTTTGGGGGAATTGAATGTCGGGTTTTTGTTCGCCCACGCAAGCGATGTAGGATGTCTTCACCCTAGTCTTTTTTTTTCCCCCAAAGTTTTTTTGGATTGGGGGGAAGCGTTGTTAATATTACGCAAAAAGGTGCGATTTGCTGTGGTGGGCAGTATTGATGCATCAGCGAGAAGGTCCAATGTGCACGTTTTCAAGAAGATTTAATTCGGCAAGCTTCACGATAAGTAGCACATACGTGACCGTTAACTGTTCTCTTCTTGGGAAGGGTTTGGTCCCGTTTGTTTATTCAGTAATCCCAAATAAAAACATTTTCCCTTGTTTGATGAACGTAAAACGACCAACGCATTGTAATATAAATTGAAGTCATTCAACTCTTTACCTTGTTTGCGACGTTGAAACTTTTTTGCCCTTTTTACATGTGTAGTTGGGATTCAAATAAAGACGTCTTTTTAAATATATCATCTCTACACAATGATAAAAAACAGTTTAAAGTTGTTGGCGATGGTGACAATGTCGTGCATTTCATTTCTGTTGAGAAGACACCCCGTCCATTTTTAAGGTGACGCCAAATGAACAACTGTTGGGTGTCGTTTGAATTAAATGATAAAATGCGCCATACTCTTTAGTACTAATGTAACGTCCCAGTTGATAATGCTCGATTTTATCGATGGATGGTTTAAATTTTCCACCCAAAACTGCCAAATTCTTCCTTTGGACATATTTGCAAAGTTTTGATCGATTTCACCAATTTCACAAACAGATGATGAAAAACGAATGTCGATTTTGATTAAAAATGTAGCAATAATGAAATCTATCCATTTTTTTAAAAACCACATTTAGAAGACTGAATATAATTAGTATTAAATGGAATGACCTAGATTTAAAACAGCGGGAGTGTTAGTCTGATAAAGAGGGACCGAACGGTTTCAGACTTGCTTCCCGTTGCTCGATTGTTTCAGCTGAACGGACGTGAGCAGTGCGTACTGATTGGCCCCAGTCTTGTTCACGTTGCTGTCTGTTTCAGGGGCGAAAGGGCTTGCAGGGGTACTGAACAGTTGCAGTCTTGCTTTTTTGCTCATCTGTTTCGGCTAGAATGCCTTTTTTTTCGTGCCTGGTGAGATGGGCCAATAGCTTTTCGTTCGGGGGGCATAATTCAAATTTTGGGAAAATTTTTGAAGAGGTGTGGGAAAAAACGCATCTGCGTCTTCACATGGAATTAAATATCACTGTTGATGTTTTGCTGGGAAAAAATAAAAAAATTAGCATTTGATTAAATTCTTTAGAAAAGCATAGAAAATGGGGTAAAATGTTTTGAAAAAACAGGAAAACTGTATGAATCATTTTGAAATATCCCCAACCATTCGAAATGGTTGTACTAATTTAGAATTGCACGCCGCTATGGGGGCCCAAAGGTATGGATTGATTTACAAAATATTAAATGGTCCCCCGTTTCTGTCATGTAATCTAAATTGGGTAATATTATACATATAACGTGTACATTGTACATCAGGTAAACGTTGATGGCAAAATAACCATCTTGCCATTTATAGAAATGCCGGGCCCAAAGCTTCCCCAAATGAACGTATTCCTCGGATCGTAGTTTTGTTTGGTTTAATTGAATATAGAGCAATTTTTTCCAACATAGCAAAAAACATTGATGGGGGATGGAACTTAAAATATGATTTCAGTATCTATGATTTTGAAGAAACAAACCTTCACTTGTAAGGGTTGTTTGAAATATTGCTTTAACGGGGTTTTTGAAATATTGACGAATCAACGTCATCGAATCGGGAGATGCACATATTTTTAAACTTCGGAAGAAACCCCGATGAAATTTGCGTTTTCGTCGGGAAAAGTTAATGGAACGTTAGAAACTCTCGATGAAATGAGGGTTATTATTTTTGATTGTTTGAAAAGCTTTAGCCCAAATATTTCAAACTGTGACAGGAGCATCCCGACATTAAAACAAACATATCTTTAAAATTTTAGCACATCTGTTCAGTAGTTTTTGAGTCATAGGTAACAAACCCTACATAATAACTCATTTTTTTAAGTATAGATTATATAATAGTATATTTATTAAAGTGTTGCTATGTTTGTCTTTCATGTTACCAGTTACATCACCGGGTGCAATGTGGTGGGCAAAATTAGTGTGTTTTAGATGGTGCCGGGGCGGAAGACACCAAACCATTTTAAACATGTTCGGGGAAAAAATTTGACTGACAGGAAGACAAGATTAGGTCGAAGGTTATTTTATACTCAAACAATGCCTAGATGGGACAGTGCGGGCGCTGAGGATGGGGAGGGGGTGCTTGTGTGTAGCACAGTCGTTAGTTTCTAAAGTTAAGGCTCAATTGTAAAACTTATTCCTCTTATTTCATTTACCTATCTTTTATTTATTTCTTTCTATCATTTTTCTTTTTTTAAATTTCTGTATAATTCATTCTTCTATCGATCTACCATTTTCCTTCTCAAATAATCCTGCTTTCATTTTAAATTTTTCTTTTTTGGTCTCTTACTTTTTCTCTCTCTCCCCTCCCTCCCCTCTCTCTCCTCCCTCTCTCTCTCTCTCCTCCCTCTCTCTCTCTCTCTCGCTCTCTCCTCCCTCCTCTCTCTCTCCCTCCCTCTCTCGCTCTCTCTCTCTCTCTCCCTCCCTCTCTCTTCTCGCCTCTCTCGCCCCCCTGAAATAATGTCTTTCTGAGTTTCCAAAAATTCTATCTTTATCTATAGCTTTTATCTCTACCATTATTTACATCTGTATATTGTACACCTCTTTTTCTTCTCTCTCTCTTTTTCTCTACCATTCTTCACATTCATTATCTCTCTCACACATACGTTCTTTTTCTTCTATTTCTCTGCCATTCTTTACATCTTTATCTCTTTTAGCTTCTACTCTCTTTTCTCTCTATCATTATTCACATTCATATATATATATATATTTCTCACTCTCTCTCTTTCTCTTTCTCTCTACCATTCTTCCCATTCTTATCTCTCTCTCTACTTTCTTCTCTAGTACTTCATATGATTCTTGATATAATTGGACAAAAAATAGAAATGGAGACTACACATCAGAAAAAGAAAAAAGACAAGCTACAGGCAACTCTTTAGATGACACAATTTATCAATACAGGAAGTGTAGATATACAAAACACGAACCAAGTTTACTAAGAAATATTTATTCAGTTTTTCAATTGTTTTGGTTTCCGATCCAGAAGCTGAGCTTTTAGCTCTTGGCTCGGTGCCGGGGCAACGAACCGTTCGGTTCGGCACGAGCACCGTGAATCTGAGGGAAACCCGGGATTTTCTGCCAGCCCGCGGGAATTTAACCCGCACTCACAGAGGGCTTACCCCGCAGTCCAACGCGCTACGAACACGCTGGGCAGGCGGCACAATTTTTTCAATATAGAGTGCGTAAATGTACCCAATTTTGACATCTATAACTCTATGAAATTGCTGGCGCTGTATAGGATACACTTTGAGAAAATCCGATGGGAATATAACAGGAAAGGGGCCCCTTTCCCTTTGGGAACTCACAGGAAAATCGAAAGAGGGGGAGGCTAGAAATCATGGAGATGAGATTTGAGGCAAGATTAAAAATTTATACAGAAGAGCTGGAAGAAGTTCTTGGGATTTAGTTGAGACCATCTCTCTCCTCTCCTTTTCCCCCTCGATCACCCTTAGACTGATGACCCGATTTCAAAATCAATTCATGTGGGAACCTGAATCTGCAGCCTTAGCATGGGTGGGATTCGTCACATCTTCAGTGCCATTTGGAGCTCTGGTGCTTTTCCTTCGTGATGTGTCCGGTTTCAGCCAGCGTTACTGGTTGCCTTTCCCTCAGCCTTGGCTGTCCCAGCCGACCTGGGCAACAGGCTGCTTTTCTTTAGGTAGCTCCTTAGACAACCTTTTCCTCCCCGGGGTGTTGGCGTCATCTGCCAGGAGAGACATATTTGACATTGATAACAGAGAGTTGGTAGAAATATGCAATTTATCAGTTCTCCTATTTGTTACTATCTTCTTCCTATTCCACAAGTTTTCTTAATCATTCAGACACCCCCTTATTTTTTATTATTTTAGGCTACTGTTCTTTTTTCCCAGTTGAACTCCCTTTTTTAAAGTTTAATCAAAAAAGGTGTATGATGTGGGAATTTTTAGAAATTTCAGGGTTAATGGTTGGGGGATCTTTGTTAAGGTTTCCAAAGTTCTTTCGATGTGAAAACTTTCCCTTGTGGTATGGGGGTTGAAACGGTTTGAAAACCCCGGTTCAACCCGGGATTCTCACCTGATTTTGGTCTTTGGGACGGTGGGACGAAAAAGTGTACAAAAAAAAAGTGTAAAAAAATGAAAAAAGAAAAAGAAAAGTAAAAAAAAAGTGTACAAAAAAAAGTGTACAGAAAAAAATTTTTAAAAAAAAATTACAAAAAAGCAAAAAAATTACAAAAAAAGGGTTACGGGAAAAATTTAAAAAAAAAGTGTACAAAAAAAAGTGAAAGAAAAATTGTACGGAAAAAGGGGTTACGGGAAAAAAAGCCGGGGGAAAGGGAAAAACCCTTTGAAAAAACACTTTTAAAACAAAAAAATGTTTTGATAAAAACGGGGGGCCAGGAACCCCCCAAGACCCCAAAATGTGGCGGTGTAACAAAAAAGGGGAAACCCGCAAACCCCGGGAATCGTTCGGACGCAAAAAAACGGCTGCGCAAAAAAGACAAAACACACAACACCCATGTCTCCTTGATCATGTGTGCCCCAATTCCTTTATTGACACCAAAATGTCATGGCAGTGCTCGAACTTTTAAGGTCAAAAAATATTAAAGATTGACTTTTTGGAAAAATTTTTTGGGGTAATTTTTAAAATTAGTTTTGCCCAGGCAGCTGTTTTTAAGCCTAGTATAAAATATTTTCAAATGTCAGGGGTTCCTTTTTATATCCTTAATGTCCCTTTTCCCCAGCTTTTGTGATTTGACGGGGTTCTACCCTCGTGTGTGGGGGTTTAAATTCCTGCGGAGGGGAAAAAGCCAAATTTCCCTTTGTTTTCTTTTTCCGTCCCTTGACCCGAAAAACAAAAGTAAAATTTTCCCCGGGAAAAAAGGGTATTTAAAAGGTTTTTTCCTTTTATCGTCCGTCTCCTTTAGGATAATGAATATCTTTTTTTATGTTTAAAATTTGGGGGCCCTCTAAAAAAAAATGAAAATTTTTCCCTTTTTTTTTCTTTTTTTTTTTTGAAAAATTATTTTTTTAATTGGCCCTTTTTCCTGAAAAGCCCAAGGGCGAGTTATGGGTTTGGGTGAAGTCAAATTGGTCTATCAGTTTTATGAAGCCCCAGAAAAGTGAATCTATAAAATTTATAAAAGGGAGTAGGGGTGAGTCTTCATTTTTATTAAGTCTATGAGGGGGAGTCTTCAGTTTTAGGGAAGTTTTGGTAGAGGGGGTTTATCAGTTTTTAAGGGGGCGGTGAAGTTTTATTTTTATGAAGTCTAGAGGGGTGAGTCTTCATTTTTAAAAAAATTTCAAGTAGGTGGGGTCTACATTTTTTAATGAAGGTGAGTAGAGTGAGTCTTCAGTTTTAGGGAAGCCCCAGTAAGTGATTTTCAGTTTTTGAAGTTAAAAGGGGAGTCTATAATTTTTAAAATGAAGGTGGGATTAAATCTATAAAATTTTGAGGGGGGGGGTTTCTATCGTTTTTAAATCTGTAGAGGATTTTGGTTTTATGAAGGCGGTGGGGGTGGTCTATCATTTTTATGAAGTCTAGTAGAATTCTTTTTGGTTTTATGAAGGCGAGTGGGAAAAAAGGTCTATGGGTTTTGGTTGTATAAAAGTCTGTTTTTAAAAGGTGGTTACCCAAGGTTTTAGAAGGCAGGGGGTGGCCCTTCAGTTTTTTAAAGGGCGGTAAGTGAGTCTATCATTTTTGGGGAAGGGCCCCGAGTGGGGTTTGAGTCTATCAGTTTATGGCCCCGGTAGAGTGAGCCTACCAGTTTTATGAAGTCTAGTTAAATCTACCAGTTTTATGAAGCCAAATAAAGTAAATTCTTTTTTTGCCATAAGTCTAAAGAGATGAGTCAAATTGGGTTTGAAAGGGGAAAAGAGAGGTGAGTCTACAATTTTTGAAGGGGGAAGAGTGAGTCTATGGGTTTTTGAATCAGGAGTGAGTTATCTTTTTAGGGAAAGCCTAGAGGGGAGCTTCAGTTTTAGGGAAGGTGGGAAAGGGGGTGAGTCATCAGTTTTATGAAGGGGGAGTAGAGTGGGTTTATCGGTTTTTATGAAGTCTAGAGGGGTGAGTCTATCGGTTTTGGGAAGGCAGAGGTGAGTTTTCGTTTTCCCGGGTTAGTAGAGTGAGTTTTTGGTTGTAAAGGGCCAGTAGGGGTGAGTCTAGGGGGTTTTTTTGGGGAAGTCTGGTAGAGGGGAGTCTACGGTTTTATTAAGTCTTGGGGGTGAGCCCAAAGGGGTTTTATGAAGTCTGGTAATTTTCTATGGGTTTTTGGGAAGGTTAGGAGAGTCAAATTTTTTTAAATAAGAAAGTGGAATGATTAAAAGTTTTAGAAGGGGGACTACGTTTTATGAAAGGAGTAGAGTGAGCTAACAATGAGGGAAGTCTAGAGAGTGAGCCCCTTTTGTTTTGAAGGCAGAGAGTGAGCTATCGGTTTTTGAAGTCAAATAGGGGGATCTATCATTTTTTAAAAATTAGAAGTAGTCTAATTTTTTAATGAAAAGAAAAGTGGGTTATTTTAAAGCCCCGGGAGTGAGTTACGGTTTTTTATGAAGGAGTAAAAGGTGAGTCTTTTTGGGTTTTTATGAAGGTGAGTAAGTAGTCTATCGGTTTTATGAAGGGTTCCCCATTTTAGACACTACGCTTTGTCTTATTTTTAAAATTTCTTTTGGTAAGTATTATTTTAGTGTCTGTATCATACCCCCTTTTTTGTTTGTTTTTTTCTTTTGGGTGTTTAAAGGGTTTTGTGGCCCGGAGGCACGATAAAAAAACCCTTGTTGCCTTCCCCGGGTTATATCAGTTATTGTCCTTTTTTTTAAATTAAACCCCCTGGGCCCAAATCCAAAAAAGGCTGTTTCTTAGTATTGTTTTCCCTGGGGCCTGAAGGGGTCTGCCCAGTTTGTGGTCCTTTAAAAATTAAGCGCATGCCCGGGTTGCGGGAAAGAGGACACCCGGGGTGATAGTCCTGGGTCGGAAATTTTTTGTGTTAAAAATTTCTTTTTACTGTTTCGGGTGTTTTTTTTAAAAACTTTAATTGTTTTTCATATTTTTTGCCTTTTTTCCCTTCTCTCTCTCTCTTTTTTCCTTTAACCCTTTTTTGGGGCCAGGCCCTCCCAACTCATGCCAAGTCTTCCATTTTTTAGCTATCCCCCTGCAGCCCCCTCCCAGCTCTTCTTTATTGTGATTCCCCCTCCAAACCCCTTCTCCATGTATTTTTTTGGCCCCCCTTTTTTGCTGTCCCTGCAGGTTCCAGGAAAGGGACCCTTTTTGTTATTTTTCCCCCGTTTTTCCCAAAAGTGCCCTTTTCCACCCCAAAGGTTTTTTTAACCTTTCGTTAAACTGGTCTGTCTTTTTCTTTTCCATAAGTTTCTCAGGCCCCCACCCTTACCATCTTATTCCCCATTCTCGCAGACACCATTTGGGAAATTTTTTGCAATTTATGGTATTGTTTATGTTTTCTTTTTTTTTGCCCTTTTTAAGTAAAATTTCTTTAACATTAGGAAATACCCAATTTTTTGTTCTAGATTTGATTTTTTTTTAAAACAATTTTTTATGCAATGAAAGCCCTTTTGTTTTCTGTATTCTTATTTTAACATCTCTATCTTTCCCACCCTTTTGTCTCGTTGTTCCCCCAAAAAATGGGGTATGATTCTCCTCTTAAGGGGGTTTTTCCCCTAGGGGTGGGATTGTCGTTTTTTTGGGGTTAATTTTAATTATCTTTGTTTTTCCCTTTTATGAATGTTAAACCCTAGTTGCTGGGCCCCTTTGATTCAATGTGTTTTTTATCCCATCTGTTTTGTGTATGTGAAAAAGGGTTATATCATCGCAAGCCCAGATCTTCTTTGCTTTTGTCAGAGCCCATTGGATTCCCATTTCGGGGTGTTAATTCTGGGGGTCTTCATAATCCAGTCTATTGTCGGGAAAAACAGCATAGGTGAAAAAACCCCCTAAGCGCCCCTTTTTTTCCCTTTTCCCAAAAATGTCTTTTGGTTTACCTTCATGAAAATTTTTTTTCCTTTACTGCCCCCTGTTTTTATTTATTTTTAACAACGTGGCCCCGGAGCCTCTTTTTTTCCAAAAAAACCCCCAGAAAAAAAGGAAGTAAGAATATGATCAAAAAAAACGGTTAGAAAAAGATCTGAAAAAAAAAGAAAAACTAAAACCCATTTACCCCTCCCCACACCAATCCTTCTTTAAAATGGCCTTTGGGATTAAACCAAAGGCCTTTTAAAAAAGCTCAGGGGGAAGTGTCTTTCTCAAACGTCACGGGGCCACAAAAACCCTTTATTCTCCCCCTTTGCCACCTCACCAACATAAAAAAAAAACATCTAATTCTTTGTTATTTTATCCTCTTTCTAAAATAAAAATTTTTTAAGTTTTATTATTGTTACGTGGTCCGCCATTTGAAAAAAACCCAGATGGTGGGGAATTTTTTTTATTAATTTACTGAAATTGCCCGCCCATATTGAGAATTTTTTTCCCTTATTAAATTTCGTGTTTTGAGATTTCCCATGAAATTGGGGGCTTTTCCAAAGGGAGGGGTTGGGGGATAGTTGATTGATTGTAATTATCTAAACAATTTCAAGGACCCAGGGTTTTTTTCCCCGTCTTTTTCTTAACGGAAACCCCAGTGGCAGTGCATGAACCCCCTTGGGCGGCAGAGCCCACTTTTTGAAAACCCGGGAAACCCAAATTTTTTTAAAACTTTTCTTTTCTAATGAATTTTGTAAACTGGGGCTTTAAAAATTCCCACCCTCCAACCCCACTCCCCTTTACTTTCCATTAATCTTTTAAACTCCCTGGTTTTTTTACATGTCTCCCGGAATGGGGGGAGCTACGTTTTCAGCCGTCTCCGATATGAGGGGGCCCGTCTCACCCCCTGGGATCAGGGATTTTCGGGAAAAAAATATCACGAGGGCGTGAACCGATTTCCTTTGGGACAAAGAGGCGGCCCCCTGTTTCCTCACCCCAGGACCACTTAAGTAGTATAACTCGGGGTATTCGGGCTAAAAGGGAAAACGGGGATTTTTGGGGGAAAGGGGCAGGGTTTGTCGTCGTCTTTTTAAAAATATTCAGTACAATAACATTCTTAAGGATTTTTTTTAATCAACTTTTTGATTTCCCGGGTAAAAGGAAAAGTTGTTTTTTAAAAAAAAGTTTTTGGGGAAAAAATATCTGGAGATTTTTTTAAATAAATTTTTTTTGGGGATTTCAGGTAAAAAAGGCTTTGGTTGTCTCTCTTGTTAAAAGGGAAATTCGGGACAATAAAATTTTTGATTGTTTTAATCTGTTTGGGATTCCCTTTTTTCTTCTTCTTCTTTTTAAATAAATTTAAATTCGCCCTTAACCTAAATGCTTTTTTTTGGTGGTTTTGCGAAATTTAAAAGTTTTTTTCCACCCAATTAGGTGGATCCCTCTGCCAAAAAAACTTTCAAAAGTTTTGTGAAAATTTTAGGGAAGGGTTGGAGAGTCTAACCCTGTTTCCCAAATTTTTTCCCGGGCCCCCCCCATTTTCCCAAACATAAACTTTTGTAACCCCCCTTCCCACATTATAACAGTTTAACCCCCAAATTTTTAAATTCCTTTTTCTTTCAAAAAAATTGTATATCCCTTTCTTAAGGTTCAATTTAAAATGATTATAAAAAAAGTTGAGGGAAAAAAAATGGATCTTTAAGATTGGGAAAATTGTTTAAAAATAGAAATTTTAAGGTTAGTGATTATTAGACTGGAAAAATCAAAAAAATTCATTTAAAAATTTTTTTTAAATTTTTTCCAGGACCCCCCGACCCCTAATCCCCCAACTTTTTCTTTTTAACCCCCCTTTACCCTAAAACCCTTTTACCCATGGGGAAAGGGAACCCCGGGGGAAACGCTGGTTAAAATATCTTGTTCATCACCTTTCCAGCATTCTGATCTGTATAAAACTGATAGCCAAAGCTGTAATATATTTAATCTTTTTAATTGTAATGTCCCATTTGGATCTTGGGGGTCATGAATTTTTCCCCGCCAATCATTTGGTTAACAATTTCTTTCCCCCCGGGGATAGTATGGGTCAATATTTTTGGAAGGGCCTGTATTTTTGGGTGACCGCCCAAATTTGGGTGTGGGGTCAGCAACCGGCCCCCATTTCCTGCGAAGCGGAAACCCAGGTTGGGGCGGGGTGGATTTGAGCGTTTAAAAAACCCACGCGGGGGCAAACCCAAGAAACGGTTTCGAACGGAGTTACTAACCAGCTTCAGGGGCCTTTGGGGATGGAAAAAAGTCTAACAGGGTTCGGTTTTGGGCCAAACCCACCTACGTTTGGTCAAACTTCATCTTTTTGATGCCCAAACAAAAAAAAGTCCCTTTAAATTTTCAGGGGAGAATTGCATTTCCCTTTCCCAAATTTTCCCACCAAAAAAGGTTTAAAGTATTTTTATTTTTTTTTCCCCTTTTGTAGAAGGGTTGGATGCAAAACGAACACTTTCCACATTTTTGTGGGAATCTTTAAGTGAACCTTCCCCAAATCCCGTTAATTTACACCAGGGGTTTTTCCCAAAGTGGGGGTCCCCCCTTTGGGGAAGACTTGGGGGGGCGGTAGGGGGTTTCCCATAGTTTTTTTAGGTTTGAATTTTTTAAAATCATTAAAAATTTAAATTCTTTATATTACCATCCCCCGATCCTTTTTTTCATCAATTTTCAAATTTTATGTATTTTTTTAAAAATTGACTTATGAAAAATATATAAAATTTTTCTGCCGTGAAAATAAAACTTTTAAAGGGGGGGAAATTGGTAAATTTTGGGAAAAATTTTAAAAAGTTTGTTAAAAATGGGCGGTGGACCAAAAATTTTGGGAACTTGATTTACAAAAGGTTAATTTAACGTTTTTAAACGGGAAGTTAATTTGACATATGCCCAAGTAACACGAAAACGAAAAACAGGTCGTAAAAAAACGCTTTAAATAAAATTTGGGTTTTTGGTCCGGAAAATTTGACATGACATAAAATATTTACAGTGACTAAAACCCCCGGGAAGCAGCCCCCCACACCCCCCACTCCCCCCACCCCTCCGGGCCCTATTGGTTTTTAATTTTTGTTTTCCCAAGTATTACAATTTACTGATTTAACAAAATAATTTCTAAATGCGAAAAAAAAATTGTTTATTATTCCCCAAGTATATGTTTTGGTTTTCTGTTTAATTACAAGGGAGGGGGAGGGAGAGAGAGGGGGGAGAGAGAGGCGAGAGAGAAGATGGGGGGGGGTAAAAGGGGAAACAAGGAAGGGGGAGTAGGTGGGGGGGGGAGAAAAGAGAGGCGGAGAGAAAAAGGGGAGAAGAAGGGGGGGTGGAAGGGGGCGAGAAAAAGGAAAAAGGAGAATCTGGGGGGATAGAGACGGGAAGGAGAGAATGAGGAGGGGTGGGCGGCCAGCAGAGAAAAAAGAGACAGGTGGGAGGGGGGGGAGAGGGGTTGATAGGGGCGAGAGAGATGGGGGTGGTGGAGAGGGCGAGAGAGAAAGAGAAAAGGCTAGATGGGGGGGGTGAGGAGAGAGAGGGGGAGAAAAAAACAAAAAAGAAAGGGAACAAAAGAGACAGAGATCAGGAAGAGACAGAAAGACCCCAAAGGAGAAAAAAGAGAGAGAAATGATCTTTTTAATTTTTTTTTCTTTGTCGTTGGAATTTTCCAAAAGAACCTGAAAAATTATTCAATACCGCTTTATCGTGGGGAACTCGTCATTCTCTCTTTGGGTTGATTAGGTCTATTATTTAATGTTTTTTTAGTTTCTTTCAGTAATGCATAGATTTTATTTTAAATTTCCTTTTTTTAATGTTTTAACCTTTAGCCCAACTAGGTATAATGTCCTCCAATTCACATTTTAGCCCCTATTGTACGTTGGTGAAAAAAAACTTCCTTTCCCCCGGGAAGGATTAAAGGTGTGATTAAACCCCACAACATTTCTGGTGCCCGGTTTTGGTTCCAAAATGTTCTCAATTTTGTTGTTCCGGTTTGGGAATTAACAAAAACGGATTTGCAAAAGCGTCGGGGGTCTGAAAAGGGCGACAGGGATCTGCAAACAGCGTCGGGGTCTGAAAATGGCGCAGGGCCTGCCCAGCGGGGGGGTCTGCAAAAACGTCCGGGTTTCCCCGTGCGGTGTTGGGCGGGCAGCGCGATTTTTGAAACAGCGTCGGGGTCGCAACAGCTTTTGGGTATCTGCAAAAAGAGCCGGTATCTGAAACAACGTCAATATCTGCAACAGAGCGGTATCACCGGGCGGTTTTGGGGCCAGCGGGGTTATTTTTGGCAAAAACCCCCCAAAATTCTGCCAGGGGTCAGGTATCTGAAACAGGTCGGGTATCTGCAACAGGGTCAGGAAATTCCCCCAGCAAGCCGGATATCTGAAACAGACCCCGGGTATCTGCAACGGGTAAATTTCTGCCGGCGCCGGGCTTCAAAATCCCAGATATCTGCAACAGGGTCAGGTATCTGCGGGGGGGAGCCGGGTATCTAAACAGAGTGGGTATCTCCGGTCGGTATCTGCCCAGGGGCCGGTATCTGAAAAACCGCCAGATTCGGGCCGCGCCAGGTATCGCCCGGCCAGATTCGGCGAGTCAGGTATTGAAACAGAGTCAGGTATCTGCAAAAACCCGGATATCTGCCCAGGTCGGGTATCTGCAACAGGTCAGGTATCTGCAACGGGGTCGGGTATTTTCCCCGGGGTCGGGTATCTTTTAACGGGGCTTATCTGAAAGGTCAGGTATCTGCAAAGGTCAGGTATCTGAAACAGGTCGGGTATCTGAAACAGAGCCCGGTATCTCCCAACCGGGGGTCGGGTATCGGGCCAAGTCGGGTACCCTGAACGGTCGGAAACCAAAACGCCAATTCGAAAGGGGTGGGAAAGATCTGAAATAGAGTCAGGTATCTGAAATAGGTAAAGGTTTTGAAACAGGGTCAGGTATCGGGGAACCCAAATTGGGTTCCGACGGGGTTTTTCTGCACGGAAGTATTTTCTGAAACCCAGGTAAATTTCTGAAAACCGGCCCCCCGGTATCTGAAATAACCCCCAAAATTCTGAACGGGTCGGGTATCTCCCGGTCAGGTATCTGCAAAGAGTCGGTATCTGCCCGGGGGTCGGGGTATCTCCCCGGCCCCGGGGGTACCCGGAAACCGCCAATTCTGAAAACCAGCCCCGGTTTCTGAAACAACGAGATATTTTTCCAGGGGGGTCGGTATTTTCAGAGTCAGGTTCTCCCAACAGAGTCGGGTATCTGCAACAGAGTCAGGTATCTGCTCCCCAAAATTTAGGGCCAGGTCGGTATCGGGAAGGGGGAGTTGGGGTTTCCCCCCAAAGGTGGGTATCCCCGGGCCGGTTCTGAAACGGTCGGTTTTGCAAAAGGTCAGGTATCTGCAAAAAGAGTCAGGAAATCTGCAACGAGCGGGTATCCAGAGTCAGGTATCTGAAACAGGGCCCAGGTATCGGGGCAACGGTCGGGGTTCTGCAATGGGAGCCAGGGTAGTTAACGCCGTAACTCAACGAGTCGGGACCGCGGGGGATCGGGTTATCTGGGGGAGGCGGTATCTGCAAAGGTCGGGTACCCAATAGAGTCGGGATCTCCCAACCCAAAATCAGGTATTTTCCAGAGTCGGGTATCTGAATCCAGGTACGGAAACCCGCAAATATCTGAAACGGGAGCCAGGTACCCGAAGGGGTCGGGTTTTCCGACCAGGGTCGGGTATCTGAAACCAGAGCGGCAAAAAACCGTACATTTATTTTCTTGAATTCTGAAACGGGAGTCAGGAAATTTCAGAACCGGGAAATCTGCAATCGGTGGTATCTGCAACAGCTTTGGTTCTTCAAAACTCCCATTTTTTTAACCCCCAATACCCAACCCATTGTTTTTTGAATTTTTTGGGTGACCCAAGCTGGGCGTTGGGAAATTTTTGTTAAATTGGGTGACCAAAATACTAATGGGGGTTTAACTTTTTTTATTTACTGGGTGGCCCCCCAAAATTTCCTCATTTTTACGCATTTTTGGGAAGTCAATTTCTTTTTTTCCCCCCCGGCCACATGGACAGTCTTAAATAACAACATGCCCAAATATTGTTTGTCTATTTTAAAATTGAAAATATTTTTTCATTTTCCAATAAAAAGTCAAAAATGGCGAAAGAAAAAGGATATTTTAACCCCAAATTTCTGACTTTTGACTTTTGGGAAAAGAAAAATTGAAACCCAGTGGCGGTGGGACCCTTTTTTGGGGGGGCCGACAAAATTTCAAAAAAATCTTGGTTTTGGTTGGAATTTTTTAAATTTTTTAAAATTTAAATACATGTTTTTTTTGGTTAACCCCGGGGAATCCCAAACCCTTTTTCAAAAATTTTGGAAGAGGGAAATTTTATAGAAAATAGGAAACAATAAAACAGTTTTTTTTGAAAAAAGGGTTTTATACAGGGGTCTAACAAAAGCAAGCCAAGAAGGGAGCTAACCCCGGCTTTAAAATTTGGGAAAATAAAGGTTTCTTTGAATTTTATAGGTATAGGTCGGGGGTTGTGTGATGGTGTGTTTGGCAGTGGGGGAAGGGGATGAACAAATTTTATAGGCCTTATTTCAAAGGTTTAAAAGTAAAAGACGGAGATGAAATGACCGGGAAATTTTCCCTTTTTATCAATGGGGCTGTTTTTTTGTTGAACCCCTGTATAAATATTGTCTTCAGAAAACAATGATTTTTTTTTTTTGGGTGATCTTTCTTTCAGTTTTCTCTTTTTCCCCTTCCCCCTCACGCTGTCTCCCTCTCCTCTCTAACCCCCTCTCTCTCTCTCATTTCCCTTTCCTCCTTCCCTCCTTCCCCCTCTCCTCCTTTTTTTCCCTCTCTCACTTCTCCCCCTTCCCCTACTCCTATCTCTCTCCTTTTCCCTTTTTCTTTTTCTTCCCTTTTTCCTCACCTCTCTTTTCAATTTTTCCCTCCCCCCCTCTCCTCCCTTTTTCCCGCCCCCCTCTTTCTTACCTCTCTCCCCTTTTTCACCTCTCTCTCTTTTTCCCCTCTTTTTCCCTTTTTCCCCTCCCCTCTCTTTCACCTCTTCCCTTTCTCCCTCCCCAACCTCCCCCTCCCTCTCTCCCTTTCCTGCATCCCCTCTCTCCTTTCCCCCACCCCCCCCTCCCTTTCCCCTCCCCCCTTTTCATTCCCCCTCTCCACCTCTCCCCCACTCCCCCCTAAAAAAAGGTGAAAAAAAAAATTAAACTTTTTTGGGGGAATTTATTTTCCCCATTTTTCTTTTTTTCCCCGGTGGTTAGGGTTAAAATTGGGGGGTAAAGTGAACCCCTTTTTCCTTTCCAATTAAGGGACCAAGGAGGTTTGGGTGAAATTTTGGGTCAAAGTGTCCCAAACTTGTTAAAATCTTTCGTTTGGGACCAAAAATGTGCAACGTATACACGTTCTTGGAAAAATAAAATATCACAAAGAGTAGTTTGGGGGGTAAAAACAACGTAAAGAAGAAAAATTTTTATATTTGGTTAATGTTCCCGGGTTTTCACTAGTTATCTCCTTTTTGTCTTTTTATTTTAAAAAAAAACCATAACTTAAAAAAAGGGATCAACGTGGGACTCATTTTCTATATTCCCGGAAGGAAAACAATGCGACTAAAAAAACAGAAATAAAAATACTAAAACCAAAAATAAAACCATTTACTAAACAAAGTTTTTTTTTCCCCAAAATGGGCCCTCCGTGGTGGCTCCCATCGCTCAGAAGCCCAAACTTTGGATAAACAGGTAACAATTTCCGGGGGTTTCCCTTTATAAAGAAAAGTATTAGGGCAGAAAATTTTAACCCTGGTTTTTGACTGAAAATCAAAACTGAAAAGGGGTTTTGTCGAAATATTGACGCTCGTAACTTTGTTTTGGTGTGGGGGAGGGGGGAGGGTTGTTAACTGTGTCTGTTTTAAATCATCATCATCATCAAAGGGCGGGCCGGAAGGGGGGTGGGC
>JADZMA010001501.1:0-18228 GCA_020796225.1 Arion vulgaris
GAATTTTTTTCCCCAAACTTACCCAGAGTTTAACCATTATTGGTTGTGATTGTCACTACCACTTAACTACAACCAAATACTGCAATACCTTTAAAAAATAAATATATTGCTATGGTATTCTGAACCTCCTTGTGTATATGTTTGTCACTTTTCTAACAGATTAGTGTATAGGCAGGTATAGTTGTGCAGCATTGTTCTTGTTGTTGAGTCTGAGGAATGTCCTAGATGGAGATACTGACCGTCCTTGCATAAGGAGAGATAACTTGCCAGAAGATTCAGTTCTTTCTAAGGGACGGATAGCCCTTTTGTTTATAAAGAAAAATTTTGATTTCTGCTGCAAGCCTTCCGTCCTCTCATTATCAGACAGAACAGTGGGATGGCGCCACTAGTCTAAACCACTTGTTGGGAAGATAGATCCCTTTGCTGAGCTTTTCCGTAGGGAGTTTACCCTGAGGTTTTGCAATACAACTATTTGCATCTGGTGAAAATGACCGCCTGATGGTAGTCAGACAGGGTGCACTTATCATGATTGAGACCGCAGAGTGTTTTGAATTTTGCTGTTTAATATGTAAAATATTTACTAGTTAAAATAGAATGAACTGATAAATCTGCTTGTCCCCTTTGCAGCATTTCTTTTGCACTACCCTCAATCCTGGTATTAAACACTAAGATGCCTAGTGGTTACCGGGGCCCAAATTTTGGGTTAAAGCCCTGTTACCTCCCTAGTCGGGCCCTTTTGGGGAGGTTCGCAAAATGAGGATGTGCCCTAAAGAGAAGTCTGGGGTTAGGGCCCCCCAAAGGCAACGTTCCCTTTTGTAAAAGATCAAAATACACAAAAGTTAAAATTTCCGAAAAGACCAAAGAAGAAGAAGAACACTAAGATAGTGTCCACTGTGGAGAACTTGCCCCCGGGGTACAGCCCCGATAGTAGGGCCTGTAGAATGGTAATTTTCTGGGCCTCTTCTTTTTCATTCCTATCAACAAAATTGACCACCCATTGTGGTTTGTAGAGAAAGAATGTTGCCCAGTTCATGGTTTTATCATGTGGAATGCACATCCAAAATTGTCCTAGGAAGTGCTTCTTCTAAACCGCCCCTTACATTTTGCATTCTTTCTTTCACGCATTTACAATCTCTATTGATCAATTTCACTCCCGTATGGCTCGCCCAAAAAAGCATGTTGTGGTTTTTCTACTTTTTCTGACTCGTTGAGGGCTTTTGGGTAAGGAAATTTTCAGTAGTTTTGGATTTTATCTTTTTGCAATCTGAAATTTAAAGTTTCTAATTGTATTTTCCTTCAATAAACAGAAATGTTGGGCCGGACAATATAAAAATCAGGGAAGGGCAGTTTTACAGGGACAAACACAACCTGGATCCCACTCTTTAAAAACTGATCACCCATTCCTGGTTGAGGCCCACTGCTGCCCCAGTAACTCACTCAGGACCCGTTACTGGGGATGGTATTTCCATTTTCTTCTCATGATCGCTCTTAAGGGGTTTTTATCATTCTAATGATATATAAACAGCCTAACACCAAGAACGGGGGTACGGCACAACCTTCGGGACAATTGAGCTCAGGGCTTAGCCTTTGGTGGTGTTCGGCTTAACCAGCTGGTTGTTGATCTGACTCTCAGTCGATGCCCAGAAGATCCAAAATGGGAGGGTTGCGTATTAGTGATTATCGTCATAGATGTTGCTAACCCCCAGAGGCATACATGGTTCTACTGTCCTTGTTCGATCAATAAGAGAGCAAATGGGCTTGTATTGATTGGGGGGGAGGCTAATAAGGGGGATGTTCTTTAGTCTCTCACTTCCTGTTGGATGAATAAACTGAATTAACCCCAAAAGCATTTTGGGAAAATTTTTAAAACAGAACTCCCCCATGAGGCCATTACCTTGTAGTGGTGGGGGTTTTGGCCCGGGGACCAGGCTTGCCGCAGGTTACCCCCCGGGAAGGTCAAGGAGAGAGGCCAGACTAAATGTTTCCCCAGGGGGGGGTTTGGCGATGGGTAACAATCCATTAAAAAAAAAAAACCCAAAAAAATTGTTAAAATTTAACTAATCTCGAAGGACGGGCTCCATGCAGGAGACAGATGACGGCACCCAAACCCGAAAGGGTGAGGGCTGAAACCCTTTTAGCAAAAAAAAGATAAAAACCCCCCAAGTTGATTACAAAAGAATCACCTTTGGGGATATGGTTAAGACACCTAGAGAAAAAAGATGTGCACAAGTGGTGAAGGAGATGCTTTGGGAAAGCCGTTTTGGGGAATGTGTAAACAAGGGGGAATTTTGGGGAAACAAGACTGGGCAAAAACGCTGCCCTTTGGGGAAAAAAAATGAAGATGACCCCGGGGGGCCGGGGGGGGCTTGATGCTGACCAAGGAAGCAAGAAAAAGTCTGATGAAGGGAAACCCATGTGGACCGCTTTATTATGAAAGGTTGGGATCAGGTTCCAGAAGACCTCATAATTATGTGTTATCCCCCCCAAAGAGCAGAGGAGGGGGAAAAAGACCATTTCAGAAAACGGGAAATTTGGACAAAGTCCCAAAGCACACTGATGATTCTTAGGGGGGATTTAAATGCCAAGGGGGGAAACAAAACACGGGCGGGAAAAAGAGATGGAGTAAATGGTTTTAAGGCTGCCCCAAAATGGTGGATTTTGCGATTTCCTCGGGGGTTTTTGGGGGGGTCATTTTTCCCAAAAGGCCCATAACAACAGGGATCCCCCCGCCCATGGGAAAACCAGAGCCCATGTGGACCGCCAAGAGGGAGCATCCAAAGATGTTAAGTGGAGAGGAGCAGACATAGGATCTGATCACCATCTGGAGCTGTAAATTAAAAAAAACCTTTCGCAAAAAAGAAAAACAAAGTCATTAAAAATTTTTGATGTCAAAAACTCCAATCGCAGGCCACAAAAGTTTTCCCAGTTTTTTAAAAACGTTTCGGGCCTCAGACCAGAAGAAAGGAAAAGGGAGAGTAAAACCCCCAAAGAAAGGGGTTAAAACCTTGAAAAATACAGACCATCATCACAGGCCCGGTCACGAAAAAATGGGGGGGTGGAGGGGGGAAGAAGCGAAAAGTAAAAACAACCAAAAAGACGCAAAAAGGGGCCCAAATGATTAACGAGAGGGCAGAGAGGTAAAAAAGACGTGAGAAACCAAAAAGAGCATTTTTGAGATGCAGCAGAGCAGAGCCGCAAAGGGCCTCAAAGGTTCTATGAGACAACCAGATTTTGGGGGAAAAAATAATGGAGGGAGGAGAGATAAGATGGGAAAAATTTTAAAAAGGAAACTGGGGGGTGGGAAAAAGCATTTCCCGGAAGGTTAAAAGACTGCCCCTAAAAACCACTGATTTGGCAAAAGGGCCCGGGAAAAAGGGGGGGGCACAAACAGGAAATCCAAAGCCTTAAAAGAAAAAGGCGGGGGGGATAAAAATCCCACAAAACCTGGGAGGAGGAGGAGATGAAACCAACTCCAAAATTGTTCAACTTGGGGTGGGGCGGGAGGGGATACCGCAGATTGGGAAGGCCTCCTGTAAACTCCAAAAATGGGAATTTTTCAAATTTACAAGTGGAGAGGGGTCATCTGCCTCCATTCCCCAAATCCCCCCACAGGGGTTTTTCTGGGCAGGATGAAAAACCTATAACCGAAAGGTTAGGCGAAAAGGGGTTCCGGAAAAATGATCTTTTACCAGATGCCATAAAAATCATGTGGAACAAAAATGGAGGGGAGGGCCCGCCTAGTGTCTTTTTTGTTTTAAAGGTTTACCTAGATAGGAAACAATGGGGATCCTAAAAAACGGGGTGCCGAGAAGACTGTCGACATCATCAGGCAGCTGTATGGGGGTTGCCTGCCAGGTTATTCATGATGGGCTGTCAGAGGGGTTCCCGGTCACTACTGGGTTAGACAAGGGTGCCTGCTGTCCCCCTCCTCCCCCCCCCCTTTTCTTCTTGGTTCTACTTGTTGGGCCCGGCCCTCCGGTTGGAAAAGGCCCGGGAACTTTTTGCCCAAAACTAGGCCCGGACTTTACGACGATCCCTTGCTTTGCGCTAAAAACATGGGAAAAAAAGGGGTGCCCCTTTACCAAGCAAAGTCGGGCTTAAAACTAAAGAAGACTAAAAAGGGCAACAACATAAAAAAGATCCCAAAACATTAGGGAAAGGGGCATAGAAAATGGATGAAATTTTTCTCCTTTTTGGTAAGATCGGATCAGAGGCAGATGGGACATTAATGTGGGGTTAGAAGGCCCACAGGCCGGGCCCCACATGGGTGAAGTCCCTGCCATCTCCCGAAAACAAAGTCGGGGTTTTTAGTCTGTGAAGTCGGTGTTGCTGTACAAACAGGGGCAAATAGGGGAAAAAAAAATAAGTCCCGACCTTTGTAAGGATGTTTTAGGGGATTCCCAGATTGAGATGGTTGATGAGTTCAAAACGGGTCTTTGGGTAAGAAAGGGCAGGCCTTTTGAAAAAGGTCAAGAGGGGAAGATGGGAGGATGGGATCTCGGAAGACACAGTAGTCCACTAGACAGGTGCTCGGGAAAACCCGAGGGAAAAATGAAAAGAGGACCGGGAGACTTGGGACGAGGGCTTAGAGGGGGCTGAAGAGTGCCAAAGCCTGGGAGACCAAAAAGAAAACAGCGAGACCGAAAAAGGGGAAAAACTGTTGAGGCCTTTTTCCCCCGGGAGGAGGGGAAATGTGATGATGATGATAAGAACTGAAGGGGAGAGGGAATAGTTTCCCGCTTTCTACCGGAAAACCCTAAGCATATCCTGGATCTGTTTGGGGAAGACTGAGCCCATGAGTCTGCCGGGGTCATGATGTTGGAGAAAACGGCACCTGGTTTCCTGGAGTTATATGATGTTGGGGAAGACTGAACACCCAGGAGTTTCCTGGGGCCTTATGTTGGGAAGACAGCCCATGAGTCTGCCTGGAGTTATATGATGTTGGGGGAAACTGACACCATGGTCCCTGGGGTTTATAGGGTTTGGGTTTAGTAAACTATTTAACAAAGAATTTTAAGACAGACAAAAAACCCGGGTTTTCAAAAACATAGGGGAAAAAAATTGGCAAAACTTTAATCAAAATTTTATACAAAGACCCCCGAGGGGTTTTGGGATATTCCCCATTCCGAAGGTCATGGATTCAAATCCGGGCGCACCATTCTGTTCAAAAAGAATAAATGTTTTTTTCGAGATCCTTGGATTGCTGCTGGAGTTTATGAGTTCATCCTTTGTTGAATACTCTGCAAAGTGGCATGCCATTTTTGTGGAGATGGAGTCATATGCAGGCATCCCAGGTGCAATGAAGTCAACCCTTTTTCTTTATACAAGACTTTGTGGATCTCAGAAATAAAGGGTAGGAAAACACTATTTATGAAGCCCACACAAATTTCATTCTATAAATCTCTTCTATCCTTTACACTGGGACGACAAAATAGTATCAAGAAAGAAAAGACTCAATAGAGCAAAGTACTTCTACTTTCCCAAAAAAGATTTAGATTTCATGATCTAATAGCGTCCATCGCAACGATGTGACAACAATCTCAGACGTGTACTGTTGCACCTCTCTGGTGTGTGAAGGAGGTGACTGTAAGGGCCCAAACCTTTGAACAAATGACCACAGGTGGAACGTGATCAAATTAGACATGTGCATGTTGTGTGCTCTGTCTTTCGCGCTGCTCGTTTTCTCGGACTCACAATACGATGATTCTCGCTATTCGGGTTCCCCTTTTTTTTAAGCGCCACATTTGGCGATCTTGGGTTCGACGATTGTCATTGAAGATTTCAAAACACTTTAAAGGTTTTTAAAAGGGTTTTTTCTGTCCCCGCTAAACCGCCCTTCGCTCCCGCCCATCAACGTTTTGGGATTTTTTACACATTCGAGCAAGGAGACCATCTCTTTGGGGCCTTTTGCAAGGGGGTGTTGGCGGGATTTTTTGTTTTGGAATTCGGCCAATTTTGTCCTGCCAGTTTTTTTTTTAGTATTTTTAAACACTGGGGGAAAGGTTTAATTTTTTTGCGTGTCCAAAACCCCCCATGCCCCACAGCAGCGTTTAACTATGGCCTGAAACCAGCTTTGTGAATTTACCCCCTTCCGTTCCCCCCGGACACAAACCCTTCCGAACCCCTGGTTTTGGAACCCTAGGGGACCTCGAATTTTGGTTTGCCGTCGGGAAAGGCGCCAAAAAAGCGGTTGTCCGGACGGGAGACGCTGGTTTTAATTTGATGACTGACGTAATTTTGTTCTCTAGGGGGGGGCGGAAAGACTCTTTTTTTTTGGGTTTTAAAGGGAAAACCCAAAGGGCCATTGAGTTGTCCATAAAATCCATTTTTCCAGATTTGGGTGCGGGGGCGCACATCAGCAAACAAAGTTTGGATATTGATTTTTTACCGGGTGGGGGTTTTAACCCCAAAGTTGAAAAAAAGTCTGTCCTGTATCTAATATTTACCCCATTTTCCCCTTCCCCAAAAAACACCCGTGAGCACAGCAAACATCATGCTGAAGGGTTGGGGCCAGCACAGCCCCGTTTGACGCCGTTGGTGACGGGGCTTCCCACGCTCCTTCGTCGACACGGGCCCTCATGCCTCGTGAAAAAGTTGGACGATCTTTGAATTTCCCATCCAAATTTTCCATGATCTTCCATGACCCCCCCTTTAAGGGGGAAAGCCCGTCAGACTCCGGAAGTTAAAGGGTGTGCTTTGGGATTTCCCAGTTGGCGAGCAAATATCGGGTTTGCGTTACGAACCCCCTCTGAAGCCACATTGGGTCTCAGGGAGTAAGTCCTGTTCCCGGTGATCGTTAATCGATTTGGGGGACTCTGGCCAGTATTTTTCCAGCGGAGAGATAAGCTCAAAAAAAAAAACCATTTTTTTAAGACAATATTTACCAAATTATAATGATAGATGTTTAAGAAATTTTTAGAGTTAAATGGTAGTTTTAATAGGTTAAAAAATGATAATAGAGCCCGTATGACCTGCAAAACAAGTCAACTTTTTTTTTTTTTTTCCCCCTTTCAACTCAGACAAAGTTTTTTCTGAAACTGTTTTTTGGTAAAAATCTTTTTTTTTCCAATATCTTACAAGGGCAGCAGGTACTTTTAAATTTATTTTAACTGGGCACCCGGGGCCATCTGTAATTAGTTTTCCCCTCGCCACACAGTTTTTTGCAAAAGGTTCACTTATCGTCCTGAGTAAGACCGGGGGACTTGAACAAATGCCGACAGTAGGATCGAAGAGCATGAGGCGTCACACCCAGCAGGCCGAGCTACATAACTACTCTAGGAGTCCCCAAGTCAACCCCCATCTTTCCAGTAGTCTAGACTGAGAAATGCTCCCTACATGTTCAAACTAAGGAGATCTGGCTTGACTTTGGAGTGATGACCCCCCCCCCAGTTCAGGGTTGTTTTTCCTGGTTTTTGTTTCTGTCGTCCTACTTAGGGAGAGCTAGATGGCGTGCCTGAAAAACTGGCTAGGCAAATGGGTGTTCTAAGCAGTTGTTCGAATCCTGTGTTTGGACAACTTTTTTCCGGACCCAACACTTGTTTACTTCCTTTTTTTATTTACCATATACATTGGCTTATTTCTTCCCCTTGGTTTTTTTAAAAATCTCCAATTTAAAACACTACTTGGAGACAACCGAATAAAACATTTAAAAAAGGATGTGTTGACCTGCAGGCTTAATTGGCAAAAAAACCTCCTGCTCTAAGGTACAAATCAAATACAGACCCTGCCCGTGTGGTGTCAGGGCCATAAGGGAAGCAAAGAATAGTACCATGTGACTAAAGAGCATGTTGAAGAGGCGATGATGTAGGCCCTAGGATGCTACCTAGTAAATAAAAGCAACGCAGAAATCAGATGTATTGACCTACTTGTAGGCGCATCTGGCACACGTACAATCGCTCTTAGGCTCAGATCAATACAAATCGAGTATCGATATTGAACGTTCGAAGAAGAAGATACACAGACCACAAAAGTGGTTTGTCAAGTTTGATAAAGACAAACGAAGAGACACACAGACTACAAAGTGTGGTTTAACAAGTGTTTGATCAAGAGCAAACGAAGAAGAAGACACACAGACCACAAAGTGTGGTTTAACAAGTGTTTGATCAAGAGCAAACGAAGAAGCGACACACAGACCACAAAGGTTGGTTGTAACAAGTGTTTGATAAAGAACAAACGAAGAAGAAGACACACAGACCACAAAGTGTGGTTTAACAAGTGTTTGATCAAGAGCAAACGAGAAGAAGACACACAGACCACAAAGTGTGAGCACAAGTGTTTGATCAAGAGCAAACGAAGAAGAAAAAGTATCAATGATAACGTAACAATATTTAGTTTTAAATGAAAAATATAATCATTTCAAGTCACTAATTTAAGCTAGGTCCAAATGTATTCACAAAATGAGGTCTTCTTTCATTGTCTTATCTCGAATACTGAATATAGTCTTATTGTACTGTTGAAATTATTGACAGACAGCTGATATAGACTCTAGGTGCTATAAATAGGCTGTGAATTCAAGATTTGATAGTTCTACAGATACTTCACATTTCAGAACAGAGATGGCGTATTTTATTCCAAGTTGTTTGCATATTGTCTTGCGTTGTTTGTCAGCACTTGGTGTACTGCAAGCGCCGTGTAATAACAATATTACAGACTGTGGTGCCGGAGAATGTTGTGCCACTATTACTGGATTTATATGTCTTGTTCATTATCTTGAATGATTGTTGATAATGATATTGTAGGTTGAAGTTCCTCAGTTTTAAGAATAATGTATCAAGACTCGGCCTATTGCAGATTGTGTTTTTTAATTCGTTTTCTAGCATATAAAAACGCGTACAATGATTATTTGCAGCACAAAATATAGTAATTGTATTCAGTGCTTGGTACATCTTCTTTACGTTCGGTTTCGTATGCTCGTCTAAATCATGAGATGGGTTGCCGCATGAAGCTGCAGTCAGTGGGTTCGGAGTTCCATGCTTACTCTGTAAGCTTGTTCGTGAGTCCATGTTTCGTTTCGTTGGTGCATGATGATGGACAGACTGTTAGAAGTGCTCTTAGTCTGTGTTCAGTCTAAGCAGGCTTTATTCTGTGCATGTGATGGTTCAGCGTTTGGTATATGATTAATAGAACAGTGCTGTCCGGTGTTTTTATATTTTGATATATTTTATATATCAGTGCTGACAGATGGTTGTGGAGACGCGGTACCATTGACGATTTCATTACTCAACATCGTGGCTTGTCTTTCCGGAACTTGGCTCCCATGACAGCAGTCCTGAAAAACTCTGTTCTCTGCAAGTTGACCGACGTCAGCAGCAGTCATTCTCAGATCGTCAATGGCATCTTGCACTCATCGTTCTAAGTCTTCCTCGACTCTTCATTACAGGCACATCCTCCAAAATTATTTTCTTTATGGACTCTGTCTGTTTGATGTGCAATACTACTACTAATAATAATAATAGTGATATAAGAGGTATAGGGCACAGAAATGTGGTTTTCTAGAAGAATGATGAGAATCCCATGGATGCTAAAATAATCTAATGTTGAGGTGTTGAATGAGATCAAGACACAGAGAAGCTATCATGAATATAAGAAAGAGGCAAGTCATCATTTTCGGGCATGTGATGAGGAGGAGGTTTAGAACACTGTGACAACTGGTAAAATCGAGGGTAGACGAGACAGAGGAAGACAGATAGAGAAAATGTTGGATGGCCTGACTTCATGGCACGGTAGAGCGTCAACATCTGAGTTGATAGCAAACACCAACGACAGAGATTTGTGGAGATCCATGATCGCCTGTTAGCGGCACGGCACCTGATGATGATGATGATAAGTTAGAGGTCGAAGTTTACTTCGATGGAAAGGGAAAGGGTGTGGCTAGAGGACAGTAGATTGATGACAAAATAAACAATACTGCAAAAAGCGGGAATATTGTGTTTATTGGAATACTAGACAACAACTTAAGAGACTTTATTTTATTAGTGGCCACCGATAACATGTTGCCGGGGGTCTCGGTTTCTTGAAATCTGATCAACTCAAGCCGGAAGTAAATTCCAGAATGTTATAACATGACGTTATGGCGGCAGCGCTGGGGAAGAATATAATGAATATGTTTATGCTCTAAATTATCTTATGTTAGTTGGAAATGAAGTGATAATCATCCACAAAATCTATCGTGATGAGCGTACTTTACACTCCGCTGGTTCTAACTTCATGATCGTTTGTTTGTTATATGGAGATTAACACGTCTTAACTCGATGCACGCCTTTCAATCTAGTAACACGTCTTTTAATATATCAGAGCATGAGGCAACAAAGAATTTTGTAAAAAGAATTAACTCGTTTCGAAGGATCCGACGTTTTAGATGTTTTATACCAGCCTTTACATAAAAATGGCGCCAATTTTAAAATGCAAAAGTGTCACCTTATGAACACTAAACGAGCGTTAGTACAGAATCTTTCTCCACATTTATGATATCAGTGCCAGCTTGGACTCTGACATCAAATTATAGAAGAAAACTAAATGAAGACAGAGATGAAGTGTCTAGCAGAATGCTGGAGACAAGAAGAGAAGTTGAGAAATGAAGACATCAGGAAAAAAAGTGGTACAACATCAGTACTGAACTTCATCAAGAAACAACAAATTAAATGGTTCGGCCACATGAGCAGATTACCAACAGACAGTACGCCTCAAAGAGAATATTATTCGATGCAGTGGATATATAGCAAAGGTGACATCATGTGGAAATAAACTCTTTGCCAGGTTCAGCCTAAGCATTCTAATGTCTAGTCTGTGTATGTTATACTAGGCAGTAGTAGCTGTACAAACAAGAATCATAATAATTAATTCCTGGCTAAGCACTCAGTAAGTTTAATTGTTGTATAGCAACGAAATGTTGAAGATATGTTATATTGTTGTCAACAACATGTTGAAAGTATGTCGTATTGTTGTGTAACAAAAAAAGTTGGAGTTGTGTGGTTTTTTTGTGTAATATCTTTAAATGTTTCAAATCAGTTAAATTTTATAAAAAAACAATCAATTAAATTTTTGACATAAAATTACTTCTTCTTTTCCAACCCCTTAAATTTTCCCACTTGTTAAACCACTCTGTGGATTTGGATCTAGTCCAAGGGATTGATTGGTCCAGTTATCCCTACAAGGGGCCAGCAATCCGTTTTTGAGCTTTTTTTTAAGGGAGTTTCTTAGGCCCATCCTCAGTCCCCTTTAAATCCCTTTGTAGGTCAAGGGTTATTTTTTGCTTCCCTTGGGGGATCCGGCACCCCCGCAAGCAGATTACCAAAGAAAACCCAAAAAGAATACAAACAGGGGAGAGAAATAAAACAAACTACGATAATGGGAGAAACAAAAGAAATTAAGGGGATGAAATAAAAAAGAAAACAGATAAAGGAAGAAATAAAAACGTCTGACGGGGAAAAAATCAAAGCAGTTCACGATAAGGGAGAAATAAAGCAGTTAAAACATGGAAAAATAAAAACATTCACGATACGTGGAGAAATCAAAAGCAGTTCTAGAAGGGGGAGAAAATAAAAATGGCCTCAAAGAAAAAGGAAGTGAAAAATTTTTTTAGAGGCACGAATCTTGTTCTGAAATCTTTCTTATCCTGACACTGTGATGTAAAACAGATAGAGAAAAGTAAATAAAATGTTGGGTAACTCTATGATTTGTTGTATAAATCCAAATGTTGGGGTAACTCTTTGATATTGTTTATAACATCCAAATGTTGGAAAACTCGATGATATTTGTATAACATCCAAATGTTGGTAACTCGTATGATATTGTTGATAACATCAAAATGTTGTAACCTAGATATTTGTATAACACCCAAATGTTGGATGTAACGATGATATTGCTTGTATAACATCAAAATGTGGCGGTACTCAGATGATATTGTTGTATAACATCAAATGTTGTAACTGATGATATTGGATAAATCAAATGTGCGTGTAAGTATGATATTGTTGATAACATCCAAATGTGACGTAATCGATGATATTGTTGTATAACATCAAATGTGGCGGTAACTCGATGAATTGTTATATAACATCAACAATGTAACTTGTGTGATTTGGCACATCAAATGTGCGTGACAATCAGACATTGTGTATAACATCCAAATGTTGGAACGTATTTTTTCAAGACATCCAAATGTTAGCTAATAGTAGATATGTTGACATTCAAATGTTGGGTAGATGTGATAACACAGAATGTTTGGTAACTCGATGATATGTTGCATAACATCCAAATGTTAGTACTGTATGATATTGTTGTATAACATCAAAATGTTAAAATCGATGATATTCATGTATACATCCAATGTCTGGCTAACTCAGTAGTGATATTGTTGTATAACATCCAAATGTTGAGTAACATGATATTGTTGTATGTATCCAAATGTTGAGTAATGTGATGATATTGTTGTGTAACATCCAAATGTTGGAGTGTATGATGTGTATAACAGCGAATGTTAGTGTAACTGTATGATATTGTTGTATACCCATGTTAGTAATTATGATATTGTTGTAACATCAAAATGTTACGTAATCGTATGATATTGTTGTATCATCCAAGATGTTACGGTAATCGATGATACTTTCTTATAACATCCAAATGATTGAGTTAACTCTGTATGATATTGTTGTACATCCAAATGTCTGGCGGTAACTGTAGGATATTGTTTATCAACATCCAAATGTTGGCGGTAACTCATATCGATTTGCTGATAACATCCAAATGTTGCGGTTTGATGTTATTAGGGAAGATGTTGGCTAGGTCCAAACTCGTGATATTGTTGTTAACATCCAAATGTTGGACGGTAGTGATGATATTGCTGTATAACATCCAAATGTTGGCGGTAATCGTGTGATATTGTTGTATAACATCAAGTTGGCGTCTCATGATATTGCGTATAACATCCAAATGTTGAGCGGTAACATGTATGATATTGTTGTATAACATCCAAACGTTCGGTAGATCCGTGATAGTTAGATAACATCCAAATGCGGTATTCGTGGATATTGTGTGATAACATCCAAATGTTAGTAATCGTGTGATATTGTGTATAAGATCCAAATGTTCGTAACTCGTATGATATGTTGTATAAATCAAAAAGTTGCGTAATCGGTGTAGTTATACATCAAATGTGCGTAATCGTATGAATGTTGTAGTAACATCAAAATGTTCTAATCTATGATATGGTAAACATCCAAATGTTGATGCAGATATGTGTACAGTCAAGGTTGGCGTAACTCGTATGATATTGTTGTATAACATCCAAATGTTGCGGTGAACTGTATGATATGCTTGTATACTTGTATAGGCGGTAATATGATGATATTGTTTATAACATCATATGTTATCGGTATGTGTGATGTAAACACAAATGTTGACGTATTGCATGTTGTATAACAGCAGAATCAGTAAGGCGGTGTATGATGTTGTATAACAGCAGAATGTTGGTATATGATGTTGTATAACATCCAAATTTTGGGGTATATGATGTTATAAGCAAAATGTTGGTGGTATGTTGTATTTTTGTCTAAGAATGATCTTTTGTGTAATTCCATTCTTTTTGCTCACTTTAGTGCACATGATGGTTACAGGAGAATGTCAACAATACCATCTTATTAGCCTTGCACATTTGGGGACCAAGGAAGGGAGTGTGGATCGACAAGGTTCAATTTGTGTGGATTCTCTGATGGAGACCAAATGCCGTGACCGCAAATGCAAATCATATTACTGGTCGGAAGTGATGTTTTGACCTAGTCAATAAACTGTATAAAAATATCAATGGAATGTGATAATACACGTTATCTCTCTTTCGATCTGATAATACATGTTATCAACATTAACACTGTAACTGTTTGTTGTCAAATTTATCAAACCCACTTATATTTTGTTTTTCTTTTCAAAGTTATATTTGTTCCGCTATTGTACACTTTTTTTTACGATTCTCCTGTTATCTTGTCCATACCAAATCTTTTGTCTTTTTGAAATCTCTGTGGTGTAGAGGCTAGGTGCTTGTCTCTAGTGCAAAAGTACTAGGTCTCGCTCCTCGTGGAGCCACTTGAATTTGTCCAGAGATCCCTGATCTCAGTGTTGGTGAATCGACTTCCTAGTCCTATCGGAGACGGCGATAAAACGAGGTCCCGTGCTCCATTTCAGCACGGAAAAGAACCTTGGCAGTTTTAAATGGAGAAGAGTGTGCTGGAAATCACTGCCGGGAAATTCATTATACAAGATTGAAAATAAAATTTTTATAAAAATATCTTCGCCATTTTCAAAATTTCATCGGGACCATCACCAGTGCTAGGGTTCGTGCACTGCAGCTGAGATCTTCTTGTGTAATAAAGAGATCGGATCACACATGGTTACTCACCGAAGTGCAATGATGATGGTCCAATCAATCAGTCAAAGCAATGTTATCAAGAAACAAAATTAAAATTCGGTCAATAAGCAGATTACCAACAGGCAGTGCACAAGAGAGCAATTTACTCCATACAGGGATCAAACAAAAGCCAGCCACGCAAAAGGTAGACCTCAGAGATAACAGAGGTGTCGAAAGACACCATTTATGAAGCACACACAAAAGCCCGTGCTAGAAAACTTTTCTTACACTGAAGCTGTGAGACAAATCAGATTGAGAAGAGAAAGAAAGACAAGGTCATGAGAGGCTCGCTCCATGTGTCTCATTTTTCGACCTGACGATGAAAGGCAAAACATGATAAAGAATAGATAGATAGCGTAAAGCAATTCAATCAGATGTTATAAGTCTACATGAAACTCCCAGTTATATTGTTTTTTATAGAAATAACCTGTGTGGTACCGGGACCCGCAAGGACAGCAAAGAATAGTACCACTGCGACCTACAAGGCATGTCATAAGAGGCTGATGCATGTAGAACCTGGGAAGCTACCCTAGTAAATTAAAAGCGTCGCAGAAATCGGATGTGCTGGCCTACTTGTTGGCGCATGACTGGCACAACGTAATCGCTCTTATGCTCAGATCACATACATATCACAAAGAGTGATTAAGAAGTGGTTGATATGGAGCCTTCGCAGAAGGTGAATATCTTCATTTTATCACATGTTTATTATATTTCTCTTTTAGTTATTTATTTCTCTGTCAATGATTTAAACCTAAGTCAATATAAATATGAACAACTTGCTCTACAACATTGAGTTCTAGCTTCCAACATTTCAGAACAATCAATTTTTAATATCTTTTTCCGATCCAGAAGCACTTGAGCTTCAGCTCTTCGGCTCGGTGCCATGGACATCGTAACTCTTCGTTCTGATGACGAACATCCACCAATGGGAGCTGTCACCCGTCGTCCAACGCGCTCGAATCGAAGGGAGGCGACGGATCCGAGCAGCTATTATCGATTTTTTTGGGAACTTGGGAGTGAGCTCGTTCACAACCGAAAGTACTAATCAAACCGCGTGCAGTTGAAAGCATTTCCCGTGATATTTACACTGTACTTGTACGTTGTGCCAGTTATGCGCCTAAGAGGCCAGCACATCTCATTTCTGGATGCTTTTTATTTACTAGGTAACTTCCTGGCTCCTAATCTTCTTCTTCTTCTTTGCTTTCGTTCTTTACGACCAACTCTTTAATCACTCTTTGGATATGTTGATCTTTGCCAGAACGTATACATTACAATTGGTTTGGTAGGCCTCAAACGCACATATTTCTACAGGTTTAGAACATGTGCATCCGATTTCAGCCAACCTCCTAGTCGCCTCACGACATGCGTGGGTAACAGTGGTTCTATTCTTTTGACCCCATATTTAGGCACGGTAACCACTCGGCCTGGCTACATCAGTCGTCTCTTACGACATGACTGTAGTCGGTACATTATTTACTCCCATTGAGAGACCTTACAACACTAGAAAGTACTTTAATCTGTACTAGCAGCTTCCGTTTGGGTTTCACGGTCATTTTTGGTCATAATTATGAATTGAATCGTGAAACATTGTTTACAGTTAATCACCTGTATATTGTCACATAATATATCTCTGCATACGTGATGTTTACTGTTATTTAATGTACAGATAATGGTGTCATCTGGAGATGCAATCTTGGATTCTCTATGAACTCTGCAACTAGAGTTCTATGCTTATCTAATCTCACAGAAGTATATTATGATATTTGACAACTTGTCTTTAAGACATTTTTTAACTGAGTCTATTGATGTTTGTGCTAGTAGGGGACTGTGATGAGTTTTTTATTAATAGTAGCGAAAGTTTGGTTTGTTCACAGAAGTGTGACTATTATTATCGATTTTTTTTTGGGGAACTTGGTGGTAGTGAGCTCGTTCACAACCGAAGAGTACCTAATTCAAACTCCGCGGTGGCAGTTTGAAAGCACATTTTTTTCCCGTGGATATTTACGTACTGTAAAATTACACCTCAACGTTCAGAACGCTGTTGAAACTTCTTCTTCTTCACATGTCAACTACCAATGCAGCACAGGTCTTCAACAAACTTCTTCCAGTTCTTCTTCTTCTTCTTCTTCCTTGCGTTCGTTCTTTACGACCAATTTTAATCACTTTGTGAAATGTTGATCTTCTGCCAAGAACATGATACGTTGCACATTGGTTTGGTAGTCCTAAACACATAGACTTCTACATTTTAGACATTGCATCCGATTTAGCAAAACCCTTAATCCCCTCTTACGACATTCATGGAGGTAACAGTGGTTCTATTTTACACTCATTTGGGCCCTGGTAACCACTGGCGTATTCCAGCTCTTCCTCTCTCCTGCCATCCTTCCAACTGTCCATGTTTACCATCCTTCCACCTGTCCATTTTTACTATCCTTCCAATTCTGTCCATGTTTTACCTATCCTTCCAATTCTGTCCATGTTTTACCTATCCTTCCAATTATGTCCATGTTTTACTTATCCTTTCAATATCAGTCTCCAACTCTTCTCTCGTTGTCCAGACCTTCCCCTACTCCTCTTTCCCGTGGGCTCCAAAACAGTCTACTACTTGTGTGTGATCCAAGCTTTTTTTTCTCGATCCAGAAACACTTGAGCTTTCAGCTCTTCGGCTCGGTGCCATGGATATCGTAACCTTCGGTTCGGTGCCACGAACACCGTAAATCTGGAGAACTCCTGAACGTTTAGTGGATCTAGAATATCGATGAGCGTGGAATTTTTCCCGACCACGACGACTCTCAGGTCGACCCAGCCTCAACTGGGTACCAGACATGCTCTGGGAAAGTAAAGGCGGCCGGTGTGATGCGACCACATCACCCATTGTGTGCCGACGGTCAATGAAAAATACAGGCCTAACACTGTATTGACCTATATACCACGAGGTATGAGAGGGTTCCTTAGAATATCGATGACTCGTTTACTGTGGTTGATAGCGACGTCTTGTCAAGGACGTAACGATTTCTATTCAGTGGTGGCTGTGTGTTTTTAACAGTATTTTTCCAGGCCTTATCCGACAATGCCGCATCGGTGGGGCATTACGTCAAGAAATGCTTCAAGTGTGTCATCATTTCGAATAGAACTGCTCGGATCTTGTTCATTGTGTAATTATATGTTAATTGATTATTTGACAACTCCAACCTTCTGGCGGACATCAAGTGTTCCGCACTTCACTCTGATCTTAGTCTTGGAGGCAGATATCAACAATAACAAGAAGAACTGGAAGGCGTTGCAGGTGATAGTTAGAGATAGGAAGACTTGGCACGAGTTGGTTGAGGGCCTATACTCCATTCCGGGTTAAAATGGCATGAGAGATAGAGAGTGAGAGAGTGGTGGTGACTGTCTTTTTTAACAGTGGTAGTGACTGTTTTATTAGCAGCAGAATTTTGGTAATAGTTGTCACTATTTTTTAGTGGATCTCTATGGCGAAGTAGTTAATACGTTGGTCTCTCTCTCTCTCTCCCTTTCTCTCTCTCTAGATATATATATATATATATATATATCTGCGATCGTTCTTTTGGTCATTTTGATCATTCTTATTGTGATATATAAACAGCCTTTGCCAAAAACGTTTTTTTACGTTCCATTTTCAATACCATTCGGAGCTCTGGTTCTTGTCCTTCGCGACGTGTCCGATTTCAACCAGTTTACTGGGGTTTTCTCTCTGTCGCCTTTGGCTGTCCCCAAAAATCTCAAAGGGAGCAGGTTGCCCTTATTTTTAGGGGGGCGACCCTTGACGAGCACCCCCCAGGGTGTTGGGCGTCATTGGGTTCTTGTTT
>JADZMA010001502.1:0-18220 GCA_020796225.1 Arion vulgaris
GATCACTTTTAAAAAATTGTACAAATCTCGGCCCGGATTCAAGCCCACAGCCTTTAGTACGACAGACAAACGGCGTAACAATTTGCCATTGAGACTCCAAATTACCATTACCGTCACCTTACAGTCACTGCCTCTCTTTTATTACCATTATCTCAATAAAAAAGTGCCAAAAGCAAATTTGATTATGTAAGCTTAAATGTGCCACGCGCCGGAATTGTTGCTCAAGACCATCTCAGGCCAAAAGAGTTTGCACTTTGGTAATTATTGTGTGCTCCGATCTCCTTATACGAGGAAGATCTCGGGTTTACAGTGTATGGACTGCCCTTGCAACCAGGAGGTACCCGATATCATTTACAAGATGGTAACTTTTTGTAGAATTATGCTTTAATTTTTCATGAATCTCTGTCCGGATCTAGAGTCTGCTCTTCTCAATTTGCCTGAGACTCTAAAGGTTACTATTAGTGTTCAACTTGCACGGATCTACGTTTTATTAGCTGGAATTATCTCACCTAAATGAGATCAAGGGGTCTTCTACACTAGATCAGGGTCTTCTCACGAGGATCGAAGGCTCTTCTGCAGTGATATCAAGGGTTTTCTACACTGCTTCAAGGGTCTTCACTAAGATCAAGGCTCTTCTCACTGAGATCAATCTTCTACACAAGATCAAGGGTCTTCTACCATGAGATGGGTTTTACCGGATCAGGGTCTTCTACACTGAATCAAGGGTCTTTAGCACTGAGATCAAGGGTCTTCTTATACTGGATCAATCTTCTCACACTGAGATCAAGGGTCTTCTACACTGAGATCAAGGGTCTTCTACACTGAGATCAAGGTCTTCTACACTGAGATCAAGGGTCTTCTACACTGAGATCAGGGTCTTCTACACTGAGATCAAAGCTCTTCTACACTGAGATCAAGGGTCTTCTACACTGAGATCAAGGGTCTTCTACACTGAGATCAAGGGTCTTCTACACTGAGATAAAGGGTCTTCTACACTGAGATCAAGGGTCTTCTACACTGAGATCAAGGGTCTTCTACACTGAGATGAAGGGTCTTCTACACTGAGATCAAGGGTCTTCTACACTGAGATAAAGGGTCTTCTACACTGAGATCAAGGGTCTTCTACACTGAGATGAAGGGTCTTCTACACTGAGATCAAGGGTCTTCTACACTGAGATCAAGGGTCTTCTACACTGAGATCAAGGGTCTTCTACACTGAGATCAAGGGTCTTCTACACTGAGATCAGGGTCTTCTACACTGAGATCAAGGGTCTTCTACACTGAGATCAAGTCTTCTACACTGAGATGAAGGGTCTTCTACACTGAGATCAAGGGTCTTCTACACTGAGATCAAGGGTCTTCTACACTGAGATCAAGGGTCTTCTACACTGAGATCAAGGGTCTTCTACACTGAGATCAAGGGTCTTCTACACTGAGATCAAGGGTCTTCTACACTGAGATCAAGGGTCTTCAACACTGAGATCAAGGGTCTTCTTCACTGAGATCAAGGGTCTTCTACACTGAGATCAAGGGTCTTCTACACTGAGATCAAGGCTCTTCTACACTGAGATCAAGGCTCTTCTACACTGAGATCAAGGGTCTTCTACACTGAGATCAAGGGTCTTCTACACTGAGATCAAGGGTCTTCTACACTGAGATGAAGGGTCTTCTACACTGAGATCAAGGGTCTTCTACACTGAGATAAAGGGTCTTCTACACTGAGATGAAGGGTCTTCTACACTGAGATCAAGGGTCTTCTACACTGAGATCAAGGGTCTTCTACACTGAGATCAAGGGTCTTCTACACTGAGATCAAGGGTCTTCTACACTGAGATCAAGGGTCTTCTACACTGAGATCAAGGGTCTTCTACACTGAGATCAAGGGTCTTCTACACTGAGATCAAGGGTCTTCTACACTGAGATGAAGGGTCTTCTACACTGAGATCAAGGCTCTTCTACACTGAGATCAAGGGTCTTCTACACTGAGATCAAGGGTCTTCTACACTGAGATCAAGGGTCTTCTACACTGAGATCAAGGGTCTTCTACACTGAGATCAAGGGTCTTCTACACTGAGATCAAGGGTCTTCAACACTGAGATCAAGGGTCTTCTACACGGGAGATCAAGGGTCTTCTACACTGAGATCAAGGGTCTTCTACACTGAGATCAAGGCTCTTCTACACTGAGATCAAGGGTCTTCTACACTGAGATCAAGGGTCTTCTACACTGAGATGAAGGGTCTTCTACACTGAGATCAAGGCTCTTCTACACTGAGATCAAGGGTCTTCTACACTGAGATCAAGGTCTTCTACACTGAGATCAGGGTCTTCTACACTGAGATCAAGGGTCTTCTACACTGAGATCAAGGGTCTTCTACACTGAGATCAAGGGTCTTCTACACTGAGATCAAGGGTCTTCTACACTGAGATCAAGGGTCTTCTACACTGAGATCAAGGGTCTTCTACACTGAGATCAAGGGTCTTCTACACTGAGATGAAGGGTCTTCTACACTGAGATCAAGGGTCTTCTACACTGAGATCAAGGGTCTTCTACACTAAGATCAAGTGTCTTCTACACTGAGATCAAGGGTCTTCTACACTGAGATCAGGTCTTCTACACTGAGATCAAGGTCTTCTACACTGAGATCAAGGTCTTCTACACTGAGATCAAGGGTCTTCTACACTGAGATCAAGGGTCTTCTACACTGAGATGAAGGGTCTTCTACACTGAGATCAAGGGTCTTCTACACTGAGATCAAGGGGTCTCACACTGAGATCAAAGGTCTTCTACACTGAGATCAAGGGTCTTCTACACTGAGATCAAGGTCTTCTACACTGAGATCAAGGTCTTCTACACTGAGATCAAGGGTCTTCTACACTGAGATCAAGGGTCTTCTACACTGAGATCAAGGGTCTTCTACACTGAGATGAAGGGTCTTCTACACTGAGATCAAGGGTCTTCTACACTGAGATCAAGGTCTTCTACACTGAGATGAAGGGTCTTCTACACTGAGATGAAGGGTCTTCTACACTGAGATCATGGGTCTTCTACACTGAGATCAAGGGTCTTCTACACTGAGATCAAGGGTCTTCTACACTGAGATCAGGGTCTTCTACACTGAGATCAAGGGTCTTCTACACTGAGATGAAGGGTCTTCTACACTGAGATGAAGGGTCTTCTACACTGAGATGAAGGGTCTTCTACACTGAGATCAAGGGTCTTCTACACTGAGATCAAGGGTCTTCTACACTGAGATCAAGGGTCTTCTACACTGAGATCAAGGGTCTTCTACACTGAGATCAGGGTCTTCTACACTGAGATCAAGGGTCTTCTACACTGAGATCAAGGGTCTTCTACACTGAGATCAAGGGTCTTCTACACTGAGATCAAGGGTCTTCTACACTGAGATCAAGGGTCTTCTTCACTGAGATCAAGGGTCTTCTACACTGAGATCAAGGGTCTTCTACACTGAGATCAAGGGTCTTCTACACTGAGATCAAGGGTCTTCTACACTGAGATCAAGGGTCTTCTACACTGAGATCAAGGGTCTTCTACACTGAGATCAAGGTCTTCTACACTGAGATCAAGGGTCTTCTACACTGAGATCAAGGGTCTTCTACACTGAGATCAAGGGTCTTCTACACTGAGATCAAGGGTCTTCTACACTGAGATCAAGGGTCTTCTCCACTGAGATCAAGGGTCTTCTACACTGAGATCAAGGGTCTTCTACACTGAGATCAGGGTCTTCTACACTGAGATCAGGGTCTTCTACACTGAGATCAAGGGTCTTCTACACTGAGATGAAGGGTCTTCTACACTGAGATCAAGGGTCTTCTACACTGAGATCAAGGGTCTTCTACACTAAGATCAAGTGTCTTCTACACTGAGATCAAGGGTCTTCTACACTGAGATCAAGGGTCTTCTACACTGAGATCAAGGGTCTTCTACACTGAGATCAGGTCTTCTACACTGAGATAAAGGGTCTTCTACACTGAGATCAAGGGTCTTCTACACTGAGATCAAGGCTCTTCTACACTGAGATCAAGGGTCTTCTACACTGAGATCAAGGGTCTTCTACACTGAGATCAAGGGTCTTCTACACAAAGATCAAGGGTCTTCTACACTGAGATCAAGGGTCTTCTACACTGAGATAAAGGGTCTTCTACACTGAGATCAGGGTCTTACACTGAGATCAAGGGTCTTCTACACTGAGATCAAGGTCTTCTACACTGAGATCAAGGGTCTTCTACACTGAGATCAAGGGTCTTCTACACTGAGATCAAGGCTCTTCTACACTGAGATCAAGGGTCTTCTACACTGAGATAAAGGGTCTTCTACACTGTGATCAAGGGTCTTCTACACTAGATCAAGCTCTTCTAACTGAGATCAAGGGTCTTCTACACTGAGATGAAGGGTCTTCTACACTGAGATCAAGGGTCTTCTACACTGAGATCAAGGGTCTTCTACACTGAGATCAAGGGTCTTCTACACTAAGATCAAGGGTCTTCTACACTGAGAGCAAGGGTCTTCTACACTGAGATCAAGGGTCTTCTACACTGAGATCAAGGCTCTTCTACACTGAGATCAAAGGGTCTTCTACACTGGATCAAGGCTCTTCTACACTGAGATCAAGGGTCTTCTACACTGAGATCAAGGGTCTTCTACACTGAGATCAAGGCTCTTCTACACTGAGATCAAGGGTCTTCTACACTGAGATCAAGGCTCTTCTACACTGAGATCAAGGGTCTTCTACACTGAGATCAAGGGTCTTCTACACTGAGATCAAGGGTCTTCTACACTGAGATCAAGGGTCTTCTACACTGAGATCAAGGTCTTCTACACTGAGATCAAGGGTCTTCTACACTAAGATCAAGGGTCTTCTACACTGAGATCAAGGGTCTTCTACACTGAGATCAAGGGTCTTCTACACTGAGATCAAGGTCTTCTACACTGAGATCAAGGGTCTTCTACACTGAGATCAAGGGTCTTCTACACTGAGATCAAGGGTCTTCTACACTGAGATCAAGGGTCTTCTACACTGAGATCAAGGGTCTTCTACACTGAGATCAAGGGTCTTCTACACTGAGATCAAGGGTCTTATACACTGAGATCAAGGGTCTTCTACACTGAGATCAAGGGTCTTCTACACTGAGATCAAGGGTCTTCTACACTGAGATCAAGGGTCTTCTACACTGAGATCAAGGGTCTTCTACACTGAGATCAAGGGTCTTCTACACTGAGATCAAGGGTCTTCTACACTGAGATCAAGGGTCTTCTACACTGAGATCAAGGGTCTTCTACACTGAGATCAGGGTCTTCTACACTGAGATCAAGGCTCTTCTACACTGAGATCAAGGGTCTTCTTCACTAAGATAAAGGGGTCTTCTACACTGGAGATCAGGTCTTCTACACTGAGATCAAGGGTCTTCTACACTGAGATCAAGGCTCTTCTACACTGAGATCAAGGGTCTTCTACACTGAGATCAAGGCTCTTCTACACTGAGATCAAGGGTCTTCTACACTGAGATCAAGGGTCTTCTACACTGAGATCAAGGCTCTTCTACACTGAGATCAAGGGTCTTCTACACTGAGATCAAGGGTCTTCTACACTGAGATCAAGGGTCTTCTCCACTGAGATCAAGGGTCTTCTACACTGAGATCAAGGGTCTTATACACTGAGATCAAGGGTCTTCTACACTGAGATCAAGGGTCTTCTACACTGAGATCAAGGTCTTCTACACTGAGATCAAGGGTCTTCTACACTGAGATAAAGGGTCTTCTACACTGAGATCAAGGCTCTTCTACACTGAGATCAAGGGTCTTCTACACTGAGATCAAGGGTCTTCTACACTGAGATCAAGGCTCTTCTCCCACTGAGATCAAGGGTCTTCTACACTGAGATCAAGGGTCTTCTACACTGAGATCAAGGGTCTTCTACACTGAGATCAAAAGGGTCTTCTACACTGAGATCAAGGGTCTTCTACACTGAGATCAAGGGTCTTCTACACTGAGATCAAGGGTCTTCTACACTGAGATCAAGGGTCTTCTACACTGAGATCAAGGGTCTTCTACACTAAGATCAAGGGTCTTCTAAACTGAGATCAAGGGTCTTCTACACTGAGATCAAGGGTCTTCTACACTGAGATCAAGGCTCTTCTACACTGAGATCAAGGGTCTTCTACACTGAGATCAAGGCTCTTCTACACTGAGATCAAGTGTCTTCTACACTGAGATCAAGGGTCTTCTACACTGAGATCAAGGCTCTTCTACACTGAGATCAAGGGTCTTCTACACTGAGATCAAGGGTCTTCTACACTGAGATCAAGGGTCTTCTACACTAAGATCAAGTGTCTTCTACACTGAGATCAAGGGTCTTCTACACTGAGATCAAGGTCTTCTACACTGAGATAAAGGGTGTCTTCTACACTGAGATAAAGGGTCTTCTACACTGAGATCAAGGGTCTTCTACACTGAGATCAAGGGTCTTCTACACTGAGATCAAGGGTCTTCTACACTGAGATCAAGGGTCTTCTACACTGAGATCAAGGGTCTTCTACACTGAGATCAAGGCTCTTCTACACTGAGATCAAGGGTCTTCTACACTGAGATCAAGGCTCTTCTACACTGAGATCAAGGGTCTTCTACACTGAGATCAATGCTCTTCTACACTGAGATCAAGGGTCTTCTACACTGAGATCAAGGGTCTTCTACACTGAGATCAAGGGTCTTCTACACTGAGATCAAGGGTCTTCTCCACTGAGATCAAGGGTCTTCTACACTGAGATCAAGGGTCTTCTACACTGAGATCAAGGTTTCTACACTGAGATCAAGGTCTTCTACACTGAGATCAAGCTCTTCTACACTGAGATCAAGGGTCTTCTACACTGAGATCAAGGGTCTTCTACACTGAGATCAAGGGTCTTCTACACTGAGATCAAGGGTCTTCTACACTGAGATCAAGGGTCTTCTACACTGAGATCAAGGGTCTTCTACACTGAGATCAAGGGTCTTCTACACTCAGATCAAGGGTCTTATACACTGAGATCAAGGGTCTTCACACTGAGATCAAGGGTCTTCTACACTGAGATCAAGGGTCTTCTACACTGAGATCAAGGGTCTTCTTCACTGAGATCAAGGGTCTTCTACACTGAGATCAAGGGTCTTCTACACTGAGATCAAGGGTCTTCTACACTAAGATCAAGGGTCTTCTACACTGAGATCAAGGGTCTTCTACACTGAGATCAGGGTCTTCTACACTGAGATCAAGGGTCTTCTCACTGAGATCAAGGGTCTTCTACACTGAGATCAAGGGTCTTCTACACTGAGATCAAGGGTCTTCTACACTGAGATCAAGGGTCTTCTACACTGAGATCAAGGGTCTTCTACACTGAGATCAAGGCTCTTCTACACTGAGATCAAGGGTCTTCTACACTAAGATCAAGGGTCTTCTAAACTGAGATCAAGGGTCTTCTACACTGAGATCAAGGGTCTTCTACACTGAGATCAAGGCTCTTCTACACTGAGATCAAGGGTCTTGTACACTGAGATCAAGGCTCTTCTAGCTAGATCAAGGGTCTTCTACACTGAGATCAAGGGTCTTCTACACTGAGATCAAGGCTCTTCTACACTGAGATCAAGGGTCTTCTACACTGAGATCAAGGGTCTTCTACACTGAGATCAAGGGTCTTCTACACTAAGATCAAGGGTCTTCTACACTGAGATCAAGGGTCTTCTACACTGAGATCAAGGGTCTTCTACACTGAGATCAAGGGTCTTCTACACTAAGATCAAGGGTCTTCTACACTGAGATCAAGGGTCTTCTACCCTGAGATCAAGGGTCTTCTACACTGAGATCAAGGGTCTTCTACACTGAGATCAAGGGTCTTCTACACTGAGATCAAGGGTCTTCTACACTGAGATCAAAGCTCTTCTACACTGAGATCAAGGGTCTTCTACACTAAGATCAAGGGTCTTCTACACTGAGATCAAGGCTCTTCTACACTGAGATCAAGGGTCTTCTACACTGAGATCAAGGGTCTTCTACACTGAGATCAGGGTCTTCTACACTGAGATCAAGGGTCTTCTACACTGAGATCAAGGGTCTTCTACACTGAGATCAGGGTCTTCTACACTGAGATCAAAGCTCTTCACACTGAGATCAAGGGGCTTCTACACTAAGATCAGGGTCTTCTACACTGAGATCAAGGGTCTTCTACACTGAGATCAAGGCTCTTCTACACTGAGATCAAGGGTCTTCTACACTGAGATCAGGGTCTTCTACACTGAGATTAAGGCTCTTCTACACTGAGATCAAGGGTCTTCTACACTGAGATCAAGGGTCTTCTACACTGAGATCAAGGGTCTTCTACACTGAGATAAAGGGTCTTCTACACTGAGATCAAGGGTCTTCTACACTGAGATCAAAGCTCTTCTACACTGAGATCAAGGGTCTTCTACACTGAGATCAAGGGTCTTCTACACTGAGATCAAGGGTCTTCTACACTGAGATCAAGGGTCTTCTACACTGTGATCAAGGGTCTTCTACAACTGAGGATCAAGGGTCTTCTACACTGAGATCAAGGGTCTTCTACACTGAGATCAATGGTCTTCTACACTGAGATCAAGGGTCTTCTACACTAAGATCAAGGGTCTTCTACACTGAGATCAAGGGTCTTCTACACTGAGATCAAGGGTCTTCTACACTGAGATCAAGGGTCTTCTACACTGAGATCAAGGGTCTTCTACACTGAGATCAAGGGTCTTCTACACTGAGATCAAGGGTCTTCTACACTGAGATCAAGGGTCTTCTACACTAAGATCAAGGGTCTTCTACACTGAGATCAAGGGTCTTCTACACTGAGATCAAGGGTCTTCTACACTGAGATCAAGGGTCTTCTACACTGAGATCAAGGGTCTTCTACACTGAGATCAAGGGTCTTCTACACTGAGATCAAGGGTCTTCTACACTGAGATCAAGGGTCTTCTACACTGAGATCAAGGTCTTCTACACTGAGATCAAGGGTCTTCTACACTGAGATCAAGGGTCTTCTACACTGAGATCAAGGGTCTTCTACACTGAGATCAAGGCTCTTCTACACTGAGATCAAGGGTCTTCTACACTGAGATCAAGGCTCTTCTACACTGAGATCAAGGGTCTTCTACACTGAGATCAAGGCTCTTCTACACTGAGATCAAGGCTCTTCTACACTGAGATCAAGGCTCTTCTACACTGAGATCAAGGCTCTTCTACACTGAGATCAAGGGTCTTCTACACTGAGATCAAGGGTCTTCTACACTGAGATCAGGGTCTTCTACACTGAGATCAAGGCTCTTCTACACTGAGATCAAGGCTCTTCTACACTGAGATCAAGGGTCTTCTACACTGAGATCAGGGTCTTCTACACTGAGATCAAGGGTCTTCTACACTGAGATCAAGGCTCTTCTACACTGAGATCAAGGCTCTTCTACACTGAGATCAAGGGTCTTCTACATTGAGATCAAGGCTCTTCTACACTGAGATCAAGGGTCTTCTACACTGAGATCAAGGTCTTCTACACTGAGATCAAGGCTCTTCTACACTGAGATCAAGGGTCTTCTACACTGAGATCAAGGCTCTTCTACACTGAGATCAAGGGTCTTCTACACTGAGATCAAGGGTCTTCTACACTGAGATCAAGGGTCTTCTACACTGAGATCAAGGGTCTTCAACACTGAGATCAAGGGTCTTCTACACTGAGATCAAGGCTCTTCTACACTGAGATCAAGGGTCTTCTACACTGAGATCAAGGGTCTTCTACACTGAGATCAAGGGTCTTCTACACTGAGATCAAGGGTCTTCTACACTGAGATCAAGGGTCTTCTACACTGAGATCAAGGGTCTTCTACACTGAGATCAAGGGTCTTCTACACTGAGATCAAGGGTCTTCTACACTGAGATCAAGGGTCTTCTACACTGAGATCAAGGTCTTCTACACTGAGATCAAGGGTCTTCTACACTGAGATCAAGGCTCTTCTACACTGAGATCAAGGGTCTTCTACACTGAGATCAAGGGTCTTCTACACTGAGATCAAGGGTCTTCTACACTGAGATAAAGGGTCTTCTACACTGAGATCAAGGGTCTTCTACACTGAGATCAAGGGTCTTCTACACTGAGATCAGGGTCTTCTACACTGAGATCAAGGGTCTCTACACTGAGATCAAGTCCCAATTGCTCCACGAAAGAACGAACCAAGTACCTTTGGAACGAATAGCGAGCACTTAACCTTTACGCCACAGATAACAAATACGCCACAGATAACAAATACGCCACAGATAACAAATACGCCACAGATAACAAATACGCCACAGATAACCTACATAAACCTTTACGCCACAGATAACAAATACGCCACAGATAACCTACATAAACCTTTACGCCACAGATAACAAATACGCCACAGATAACCTACATAAACCTTTACGCCACAGATAACAAATACGCCACAGATAACCTACATAAACCTTTACGCCACAGATAACAAATGCGCCACAGATAACCTACATAAACCTTTACGCCACAGATAACAAATACGCCACAGATAACCTACATAAACCTTTACGCCACAGATAACAAATACGCCACAGATAACCTACATAAACCTTTACGCCACAGATAACAAATACGCCACAGATAACCTACATAAACCTTTGCATACAGATAACAAATCGCCACAGATAACAAGCATACCACAGATAACAAATACGCCACAGATAACAATATGCATACAGATAACAAATGCGCCACAGATAACAAATACGCACAGATAACAAATACCCCATACAGATAACAAATGCGCCACAGATAACAAATGCTACAGATAACCTACATAAACCTTTACATCACAGATAACCTACATAAACCTTTCCACAGATAACCTACATAAAGCTTTGCATACAGATAACCTACATAAAGCTTTAGCCACAGATAACCTACATAAACCTTTACATACAGATAACCTACATAAACCTTTACATCACAGATAACTACATAAAGCTTTGCCACAGATAACCTACATAAAGCTATAAAAAAGGTTAGTGGTAGAACCAGTGAGATCTACCTTATAAAAACACCCGTATATCCAGAACTACAGATCCATGTCAGACTCTGAAAGTCGACGAAACCTCAATAGAAGACAAGCACATTGCTCCTGATGTTGGGACACATTCCAACAGAATAAATACACGAATCTGTAGTGGAAACGGTATGCCCAAAATTGTTTGTTAATATTGTACAGACTGAATACTGTATTTATGCAAATGTCAAATATGAAATGAAAAATACTTGTACATGGGATTACTGGATTCGTCGTTGGTCAACATCGTATAAAAATCGTGTATTAAATTCGATACTTTTCAATCTCGAGCGTAACAAAGGACATCAGATAATACATTTCGAAAAGAATGTATTCATACGTGAACTATGAACTGTTCATTGATGCATGCGATTCTCAGTACTTATCATGTTGACAAATCAATGTTGATTAATCCCAGCTTGACAAATTTGATCTTCATTTTTTTCCGTGTTAATATTGATTTTTTTAAAGTATCAATAAATCTGGTGTAGTTTGATTTACCGTGAACAGTTTATCTTTTCGTGAACTGTGGAAGGAGTTCTACCGTGAACAGTTTATCTTTTCGTGAACTGGGGAAGAGGTTCAGTTGTAGTGTAAACGTCAGTACATTGATTTGTTCCCAAAATCTTAAATATAGTTCAGACATCCCTGTTGGTACGCAATCAATCACACAAAAATATCAACAAATTCCGTGTAACACCTGTTTTATTCTGTACTGTTTACCGATTCTTTATAAAATTCTCTAAACTAGTTATGTAATACTGCCCCGCCCTCATGGGCGCCCATACGTTAGTCAAGGATGGGGAGAGGATGGGGAGGAGGGTGCTATTTTTTAGAACAGTTTGTTGAGAATCTGGTCTTCTTCATTTTCAAGTAGTAAACTATCAACGTAAACTGCAAAGAATGAAGTGGTTTGGCCACTTAATAAGAATGCACCTAAACTCCACAGTATACAGAGTCTACTACAACAGAACATCAGGAAAGAAGGCGAGAGGAAGACCACGAAAAAGATTGTTAGATGGCTTGGCAGAATCATGTCAAAAGCAAAATAACAATTACCAAGCCACCAGAACAGCGCAAAACAAAACAGAAAACCATGACACTGGGCAACAAATCGGTAACAGTTTTTTCTTTTCTTTCTTTCTCGAATCCTGTTTGCCTCACAGCGTCTGGTCAAGAAGTGATTTCTAAAACGGGTCCTTGTATGCGCTTCGTAGAGAGTCTCTTTCGTCGCCTCTGTTATCTCTGAGGTCCATCTTTGCGTAGCCGCCCTTTTGTTTGTAACCATTGTATCGGAGCAGCATTGCTCTTTGAGGTGCACTGTCTGTTGGTAATCTGCTTACGTGCGAACCATTTAATTTCTTGTTTCTTAATGAAGTCTAGTACTGATGTTGTACACACTTTTTCCTGATGTCTTCATTTCTCAACCGGTCTCTTCTTTTTACCCCAGCATTCTGCGTAGACACTTCATCTCTGTCGTGACTAGTTTTCTTCTATCACTTGTTGTCAGTGTCCAGGTTTGGCACTGGTAACATAATGTGGGAGAAAGATTGTGTTGAACATTGCTCTTTTCCCGTAACAGTGTGATCACACAAAAGAAGAACTACCAACTATTCTACCAATTCATTTGACCAACTCCTGAAAAAAATGTATGGGACGCCTATGATGCTACCATTAACAAGACCATGCGCTTGTTCCCCTGGAGGCTCTCTTTCTTTTTGTACGGAACTTTTCCAGTTTATATCATAGCTATAAAAGCAATACAAACAAACACAAAATGTTTGCGTGATACAAATGATGGTGTCATAAAGCATTTATGATCAGAACAAGGTAATATTCATGTTATAGTAAGAGTTTAAGACACACGCAGGAACGTCTGTGCAGAAATGAAGGAATAGACCGATCAAGAAGCAAATTAAAACAAATCTACACAGTTAACCAATTGGTTGTATGTCGACAGACGACAGACAACGATATTTGCCTTAGTTTACTATTCTTTTTTTACTTTCAGCATAGTAATCTTATCTAGCTACACTCTATATCAGCATAGTAATCTTATGTAGTTACACTCTATTTCAGCATAGTACTCTTATCTAGCTACACTCTATTTCAGCATAGTACTCTTATCTAGTTACACTCTATTTCAGCATAGTAATCTTATCTAGTTACACTCTATTTCAGCATATTACTCTTATCTAGTTACACTCTATTTCAGCATAGTACTCTTATCTAGTTACACTCTATTTCAGCATAGTACTCTTATCTAGCTACACTCTATTTCAGCATAGTACTCTTATCTAGTTACACTCTATTTCAGCATAGTACTCTTATCTAGCTACACTCTATTTCAGCATAAATACTCTTATCTAGTTACACTCTATTTCAGCATAGTAATCTTATCTAGTTACACTCTATTTCAGCATATTACTCTTATCTAGTTACACTCTATTTCAGCATAGTACTCTTATCTAGTTACACTCTATTTCAGCATAGTAATCTTATCTAGTTACACTCTATTTCAGCATATTACTTTTATCTAGCTACACTCTATTTCAGCAAATTACTCTTATCTAGTTACACTCTATTTCAGCATATTACTCTTATCTAGTTACACTCTATTTCAGCATAGTAATCTTATATAGCTACACCTTATTTGATTTGATATTCTTGAAGTCTATCAAAAGTTGCAGATTCACACTCATTTATTGAATCATTTACACGCTATGCCATGTCTTCTTTATAGCATTCAGAACATAGGTTAGTTTAATTGTTCGTCCGCTTTCTACAGCAGTCATGTTAGCATGTCTATCCGTCCTTTCATCCTTCGTCCGCTTTCTACAGCAGTCATGTTAGCATGTCTATCTGTCCTTTCATCCTTCGTCCGCTTTCTACAGCAGTCATACTAGCATGTATATTTGCTTTTTCAACCCTTCACTTAAGCTTGGTCTGGGAAAAAAATAAAACGGTTTTCTGTCAGCCTTGTTCTTCTCATAGACTCTAACCACTTTCTTCGAGTCCAGTCTGTCTCGATCTTCCTAAGCATACTCACTGAGTCACTACTGAAACATACATGGTAAAAGTATGTGACTCATACTTGGACATTGCTTTAGTTTACTATAACATTCATATTCAGACTACTAGTAGTCAAGGTAAAACTACCACTGTTATTCTCACGACATAAGAGCTGGATTGTTTGAATGATTTAATTGAAATAACCACCGTTATGGTACTTCATTGAACAAATAAGTGTGCTCCGATCTATTTCTTACATAGGAAGTTCACATTCCAGCCTTGAACTCCGATCTATTTTTTACATATGAAGTTTCCATTGCCAGTCTTGAACTCCGATCTATTTTTTACATGTGAAGTTCACATTCCCAGCATTGAACTTCGATCTGTTTCTTACATATGAAGTTCACATTCCCAGCCGTGAACTCAGCTCTATTTCTTGCATATGAAGTTCACATTCCCAGCCTTGAACTCCGTAGAACCGACAAGGACTCCAGATACAATATTTCAGGATGATGAAAAATGTATAGGAATGTTTATTTCAGACGAGATTCATAATGTTCTGTCAGGACAATGAATTTTCAACCTATTCTTAAGGATTTTTAATTGTCAAATGTTTTTGTATGTGCTCATCTTGAATATCAGGACAGAAGACGAGAGAAAAACCAAGAAAAATATGGATAGATAATATAGCAGAATCCTGTCCAAAAAAAGCACAAATCTATCGCCCAAGCCACTAGAGCAAAACAACAAATGGGTAATAGCGTGACGACAAAGAGAAAAGTTGCTTTTCAGAACATTTTAATAGATTTTCAATTGCCATCTTTTCTCTTGTTTAGCTTGAACAAGTGATCAACGTTTTATCGTCAGTATCCGATAAGACAAAGAAATAAACATTTTTATTGAAATCAATGATCACAAGATACTGTTCAGTAAGCTCTTGACTGTGCGTGAGTCTAACACTTTTGTAGTTGCAGGTGAGAGCTATACATCAATGGTACAGCTATCCCCAATGTTATATTTGTTTAGTGCACTATTTGATGTTGTTAATATGAAAGTTAAATTTGTTTAGTGTTTTGTTTATGTTGTTAACAGAAATGTTCAGAAAACATGATTTGTATTTCATCTTTTGAGAAAACAAAAAATACAAATATGAAAACCCACAACACACATTAAACAATAGAACCACATTAAACAATAAGAACACACATCAAACAATAAGAACACACATCAAACAGTAAGAACACATATCAAACAATAGAACAAATCAAACAATAAGAACACATATCAAACAATAAGAACACACATCAAACAATAAGAACACACATCAAACAATAAGAACAAATCAAACAATAAGAACACATATCAAACAATAAGAACACACATCAAACAATAAGAACACACATCAAACAATAAGAACAAATCAAACAATAAGAACAAATCAAACAATAAGAACACAAATCAAACAATAGAACATATCAAACAATAAGACACAAATCAAACAATAAGAACACATCACAAACAGTAGAACACATCAAACAATAAGAACACACATCAAACAATAGAACACACATCAAACAATAGTACACACATCAAACAGTAAGTACACATCAAACAGTAAGAACACACATCAAACAATAAGAACACAAATCAAACAATAAGAACACACATCAAACAATAAGTACACACATCAAACAATAAGAACACACATCAAACAATATAGAACACATCAAACAATAAGAACACACATCAAACAATAAGTACACACATCAAACAGTAAGAACACACATCAAACAATAAGAACACAAATCAAACAATAAGAACACACATCAAACAATAAGTACACACATCAAACAATAAGAACACACATCAAACATATGAGACACACATCAAACAAAAAGAACACACATCAAACAATAAGAACACACATCAAACAATAGACACATATCAAACATAAGAACAACACATCAAACAGTAAGAACACACATCAAACAATAAGAACACATATCAAACAATAAGAACACAAATCAAACAATAAGAACACACATCAAACAGTAAGAACACATATCAAACAATAAGAACACAAATCAAACAATAAGTACACACATCAAACAATAAGTACACATATCAAACAATAAGAACACACATCAAACAATATGAACACACATCAAACAATAAGAACACACATCAAACAATAAGAACACACATCAAACAAAAAGAACACACATCAAACAATAAGAACGCACATCAATCAATAAGAACACACATCAAACAATAAGAACACACATCAAACAATAAGAACACACATCAAACAATAGGAACACACATCAAACAATAAGTACACACATCAAACAATAAGAACACACATCAAACAATAGAACACATATCAAACAATGAGCACACATCAAACAATAGAACACACGTCAAGCAATAAGACACACATCAAACAATAAGTACACATCAAACAATAGAACACACATCAAACAATAGAACACACATCAAACAGACACACATCAAACAATAGAACACACATCAAACAGTAAGAACAAATCAAACAATAAGACACACATCAAACAATAAGAACACACATCAAACAATAGACACACATCAAACAATAGAACACACATCAAACAATAGAACACACATCAAACAATAAAAACACACATCAAATGAGTAAGAACACACATCAAACAATAAGAACCACATCAAACAATAGAACACATCAAACAATAGAACACACATCAAACAATAAGAACACACATCAAACAATAGGAACACACATCAAACAATAAGAACACATCAAACAATAAGAACACACATCAAACAGTAAGAACACACATCAAACAGTAGACACACATCAAAGCAATAAGAACACATCAAACAATAGAACACACATCAAACAATAAGAACACACATCAAACAATAAGAACACATATAAACAATAGGAACAAACATCAAAGAATAAGTACACATCAACAATAAACACACATCAAATAGTGAGAACACACATCAAACAATAAGAACACATCAAACAATAAGAACACACATCAAACAATAAGAACACACATCAAACAGTAAGAACACACATCAAACAGAAAGACACATCAAACAATAGAACACCATCAAACAATAAGAACACACATATATATTCCAAACGTTTAATATCATGAAAAAAACAAAAACCATATTTCAGCATTCACATTAGAAGAATAAAAAACCAAATATGTACGAACAAAAGATATATGGTTGTAAAATTTCAGATTTAATGAATGATGTATGTCAGTTTGCTGTGTTTGACGTCTTCCTGGATTGATGTCCAACTTTGTCTTGTCAAGACCAACTACTTACTCAGGCATCTTTGTACATGTTTTTGGTGCTGGTATATTCTGTCTGTAAGAAAAGAAATGAGTATGCATAAACATCACCAAGATCTTAGAAATCATCCTGCTTTAGTAACATCATATCATCTTCTTCTTTGTCATTACATTTTCCTTGTTGTCTTCTAATTTTCATTTGTATTTTCCGACTTTTTCTTCTTTATATTCTCGCTGTTCTTTCCATGCATCAAATTTTCTTTAAGTTTTCACTGTTTCTCTCCATGTATCAGATTGTCTTCATGTTCTCTTCGTGTATCAGATTGTCTTCATGTTCTCTCCATGTATCAGATTGTCTTCATGTTCTCTCTATGTATCAGATTGTCTTCATGTTCTCTCCATGTATCAGAATGTCTTCATGTTCTCTCCATGTATCAGATTGTCTTCATGATCTCTCCATGTATCAGATTGTCTTCATGTTCTCTCCATGTATCAGATTGTCTTCATGTTCTCTCTATGTATCAGATTGTCTTCATGTTCTCTCTATGTATCAGATTGTCTTCATGTTCTCTCTATGTATCAGTGTCTTCATATTTCTCTCTATGTATCAGATTGTCTTCATGTTCTCTCTATGTATCAGATTGTCTTCATGTTTTCTCTATGTATCAGATTGTCTTCATGTTCTCTCTATGTATCAGATTGTCTTCATGTTCTCTCTATGTATCAGATTGTCTTCATGTTCTCTCTATGTATCAGATTGTCTTCATGTTCTCTCCATTTTCAGAT
>JADZMA010001503.1:0-18213 GCA_020796225.1 Arion vulgaris
TAGTATACGTCATGATGATAATTCAGTCAAAGCTGAGTTCTGTAGTAGTAGTATATGTCATGATGATGATTTAGTCAAGCTCAGTTCCGCGATAGTAGTAGTATCGTCATGATGATGATTTAGTCAAGCTCAGTTCGTAGTAGTAGTAGTAGTTATCGTCATGATGATGATTCAGTCAAGCTCAGTTCGTAGTAGTAGTATACGGCATGATGATGATTCAGTCAAGCTCAGTTCTGTAGTAGTATACATTTCTATCATTCAAGAAAAGAGCAATCACAATACTATAGTAATAAATAGAATCCTGATTGAAGTATTTTGGCTTCATTTCATTTAAATGATTTATAATAATTATATTTCATTAAATTAGTTCATACTCATACACATAAATTATTAAAACATAAACTCAAATAACTGATGTAACTTAAGTTAATTTAAATCAACTAATCTAAAACATAATATATGTGATGACATTTTAAATTCAAATTTGTAATAATATATTTATGAAAATAAAACTACATATTTTATCAATAGTATCAAGTATAATAATAGATTATTACGGTAAGCCGCTGGTAGAAAGATATTTGACAATTAATATGGTGATGTGACAGACACACACTCTATAAAATTGTACATCACTTTAATTAAAATTAATTTTAGTTTGCTGTTTGATGTCAATTTGTTCCAGAATTTACTAACAAATGTAAAATAGGATGCTGAATTCAAATATAATCCTTATTACTGAACTAAACAACACAGAGCTTTTCGAAACCTTTCACAAATTCAAACAAATCACAAATGTTTGGTTAAAAAATCAATGATCCAGACTATGTGACGAGGACTTGTATTTAGCGCATGAGTTCCCCGGTCATTGGAAGTTCCACTATTTTTAGCTAATTCATTGATTGTTCTCCAATGACAACAATTAATACAATGATGTCAATAACAAACTACGAGTACGACATGTGGGCTGACATCAACCGCTGCGATACATTTGACTTAACAACCAGATCATAAACTTTCTATAACCCTTCATTACATAAAAGGTTAAACGAGGCTTACATTTGCCAAATGATAAGTGCTTTTGCTAGAAGTGGTTGATTCATTAACAAAATGTATACCTAAATTGTAGAATTTTGAGTTACAAAATTTACATCGAGTTACTATTCATGTACTTTTCCTTACATCTAGAGAGTTCTAACTAAATTTCAGATGTGACTTCAAATCAAACATGAGTCAGAACAATTTCTGAGAATGAAGATATCAATGAATTAATTATATAAGCCAAGATTATCATCAGGTGCTGTTTTTGCATTGATTTAACATCCCGGATCTCTAAAGTTTCTTGCCTGTATGTTGTACTTGGCCAGTTTGTAATTTATCTAATCCTGATGTTTCTCTCCTGATCTATCAGCCTTCCACTTTCCCTTCGTCCTTAAACTTTCGTGTCTAATCAATTATTATAAGGTTTTGATCAGTCTGTGCAGACATGATCATAATGTTTCGATCCACAATATTTTATTCGTTTTATTTCCTATAAGCAATTGTGTCTTTATTACAAGTTTGTATAGAACTTGTATACAGTTTGTCAGTTTATTCGAGTATTTGTTGTCTGTTTTATATCCATCACATATGATTAGATAGCATTAGCGCTAGACTATCATAGTCAGTCGTATATATCCACATCGTTGGCACATCTCGACTCAAGGTTATGACTGTGTGGTCTACACTTATACATAAATATAATAATTATATAGAATGATGATTAATTGTAATCAACAATAATCAATCATTGATTGATTCAATTCATTTCGATTTATTCATAATTCAATTAATTTAATATAATATTCATTGAATTGATAGTTCTCAATTCAATGACAACAATTATTTTGTTACCTTTATTAATTTAATAATTACAACATTGACTTAACAACAAGATCATAAGCTTCATATGAAGCTTCATTGCATAAGTTGTTAAACAAGACTTACATTATATGAATAAACAATGGTTGTTGCTGGAAATTGCTTGATTCGTAACAAAATATGTATACTATGATACTATGTATAATTTTGATTTACGAAAGAACACTTCGGGTATTTCTTCTTACATTAGAGTTCAACTTACCTTTTATAAGGAGGTAAAAAGAAGAGAAATCAGATTAAATATTATTAATTATTTTCTAAAACATACACACAATTTTACAATCCAAGAAGATTTCATATTTAAGCAAACATAATTCTCGTACTGATTTTGAGTGTTTGCGAGAAATATGTTGCTGTTGCACTATTTACTTAATTTTCTTTGAAATCATTATTTATAATTTCTGTAAATTTTAGAAAAATACAATTATTGTTGTGTATAAGCCAGTTAAGTTCAAGCATTGATATGTCTGTGGTCGGGAGAAGATGCGAAAAGGTCAAACTTCCACAGGAGCACTGGTCCTAGTCAGCATGTCTTCGACGCCTCTCGAAGCTCTTTCTCGAGAGGTCAACGTCCAGTCTTGTGTGTCACTACGCCTTTGTGATCACAAAGCTTGGGAGTCGAGGACATGAACGTCCCCATATGGCATGCATTCGATTGGTACGAAAGGCTGGGGCAGAAGTTAGGTCGGACGTTTAGAGTAAAGATGCTAACGTTCTAAATACACAAGCTGGCAACTTTGTATGCTCAGGTCTATAAAGTAAGGCGGCCTTGGAAACCGATTATGTTCCAGCAAGGCTGGCCCCTTGGGTTGGTCGAAAGATGAGTATGCTGTCACTCTTATAGATACTTCGCTCGAGTTTTTATAAGATTATTTTTTAATCAACTATAAGAAATATATATATATAATCTGCAAAAAAATCTGCACAATTAATAATAATAGTATGACAACTCATAAAATCGCATAGAGTTGTCAAGATGCAAGCAGCCATATTGAAAAAAATTAACAGGACAACCATCAGTTCGGTTCCTCGGAGTCCAGGTAGGCTACGCATTCAATTGTCATCATTGTGTTTTGTTTGTTACTATTTAAACCGGTTCTGATTAGCTCGTCCGTTCGTTAGTATCTAAAACATTTGTATTGTTCTTCGTTTTCCTCTCTAATGTTTAATAGTTCATGATTCATATGCATACTCTGCCATTAGAAGTGTTATTTTTGTTTCCTTGCTAGCGAAAATTACAGATCAGTAGCTAGGTGTTCATGTCAACAAACATGGCGACGTCTGCATTGTTCAGCTGGCAGAAAGTACACAAACTTTTGCCAACCAGTGAAGAATACATCTCCATAAATAATAAATCAGTTGCTGGTTCTGAATATTTAGATATGCAGAACTTTAAAAAGCTGCTAGAATGTTGTATGTAGTGGTGCAATCGTTGAAATATTTTGTTGTCAAAATATACGGTAATAAAAGCCGATGATGATGATCATGACAAATCACTCTCACACATTCAATTCATGATCACTTATTGGCAGCTATTCATTGGACTGAGATCAGATGATGACAATAAATAACTGTATAACAATTTAGCGTGGCCTACTCCGAGACGGAACTAATAACACAAGTCGTACGTCGCTATACATTCATTACTTATTAATATTTATTCTTGGATCATTATCTTATCATTGACATTATAATAATATTATTGAATTATTTTCCAATGTCTATATTTAAATCTTCAAAATTGGAAGTCGTATGGCAATAATATCATCAATCTGATGACATACAGTAGCCTCAGTAGGACTGATATGAATGACTGTTAGGATGACAGAAGTTCTGCTCAGGCTTATGACGGCTATTTGACAATGACTGAAAGCGAGCGTGACATTTACTAAATGCTTTGAAAGGTTCTCTACCATCCTCATCAAGAAAGTGGTTTAGTCATAATAATATTCTATGATGTTATCAGAGCAATTCATTTCTTGTGTCTTTTTATTTTATATCTTTCCATTTGTTTAAATAGTTTGCTTAATTTCTTCTTCTTCATTCACCGACATTGTACATTTGTTAAATCACTCTTTGTAGTCTGTAATTGATCTGCGCAATGTATGTGATTGGCTAGTGGCAGTGAGATAGCTCTGGCGGCAGTGAGGATGGCTCACAAAGGAAAGAACAAAAATCATCCTATGTATCTGTTCTAGTCCCCAGTTTTACCTACAGCAACTGTGACAAGAGTTGCATCCAGAATGTCATTACAGCCACCCAGCAGATGTTGGGGTTCGCTCAGAACATGAAAACTCATCAGGTTTTCATTGCAGATTCTTTAACAGTCATTTCAAATAGATTTGGGTTGACAACCTAACCCGAACCCCCAATTATCTGAGACAATATTGTAAATTAGGACACACATTTCAATACATAAGTTACTGATGAGATTTTAGAAATACATAACTTCATGATACCACATCTATTGAGTTATACTGTATGAATGCTGTCAGATCTGGTTGGCTATATATTTAGATTGTGAGAGACTCCAGTTCAAACTTCTTGTGTAGATATTACTAAACAACAATGAACCTCTTTGCGTTTGTTCTTATCCAAGTACCTCTGAAGTTGGAGTAATAAGCTGCCTGAATGGCAGGAGCACTAGTGATAAGGAAAGCAAGTCTTCATGCAAAAATCAATTAGGGGCTATATCTAGATTCATAGTGAGTGAACAAAGAAATCATCTAAAGTTAACCACTCTTTTGATCTGTGTAGTTTACTCAGAAAACAAAATATTTAGTCTCAGTTCATAGGTACCTAAGCATGTAGGACAGACACATCTGAAATATTTCTGCCTATGGTAATGCTTCTTCTTCAATGATCCAGCGGCACTTGAGCTCTTGTCCTTCCGCCCAATGCTATGTAGTGGTATCTGCATGTGTTTGTAAGATGTTCTTTTGTTCCATTATAATGTGTTCATTTATCTGGCCTTGGAGGAAGAAGGGTCTTTGTGATGTCATCTAGTGCTTGACACTTGAAGAGGTGGTGGTGAACGGTTTCATGATGATGTGCGCACAGTTGGCACTCTGGAGTGTGTTGTGGTTGAATTCTGTTCAAATGATTATTAAGTGTTATGTGTTGGGTTCGAGTCAAATGGTGCTCTGATCTTTTCTTGTAAGACAGTTAATGTTGTCATTCAGTTAGGGCTGGCCATATGGATGTACACCTCTCTTCCTGTGTCTCCCATGGCCCATATGTTCAGCCAAATTTCTTTATTTATTTGTCACTAGGATTTGCTTTGCTATTATATGGAGAGTTGTTGCTGTGATTAGTTGTTCCTGTGTTGACCCTTTCTTGTAAGCCTATCTGCTTTAGCTCATTTCCAGGTGTGTTTGAATGTCAGGGATCCACTGCATAGTTATTTTGATGTCATGTAGTGTAATAAGTCACAATAAGAGATCTGCACATCACAGTATTTTTCTACCAGCTATGGTAAGTTTTTTACTCAAAATATTATCTGTTGCCGAATGTTCAGTTTGTTGCTTTTCAACTCTGAAAAAGTGTATACACTTCAACTCCGTCATGACTAGTTTTCTTCTATCGTTTGATATCAACATCAGCTTGGCATATAGGCATTATGTTGTGAGAAAGATTGTGTTGTTCATTGCTCTTTCAGTGTCATAAAATTTCAGATTTCCTTAGATGAAATTTGTGTATTCTAGCGGGAATGTGATAGACTTATGCACCATGGGATCAATCTCGGGAAAGGGGGGGTTGCTGAAGACAATGAGACAAACCTAGAAAACAGATCATCATCCGATAGTTTGTCTTGAGCAGAACTTTTGCTACTCTAACAGTCCTATGGAATTTCTCTCTCTCATAAGCCAGATGTCCAGTCTCTGCAATCGTCAAGCTCAAACCATCAGTTAAATCTTGAATCTATCTTCTCCATGGTCTTGCTCTTCTTCCTTTTTGCCAGGATGCCTCCTTCCATGATAGTCTTCTCAGCCCTTCATATCATTTTATATGTCCAAAATAACTTCAATTTTCTTATTGTAGCATCAGCAAGCGACAGAGCGTGCATTATCTCAGAAACCGATTATCAGTTAAACCTGCTACGCCTAGCAGCAAAAAAAAAGCAGAGAAGGACAAGAGAGAAAAAGAAAAGTAGCATCAGCCTGTTTTCTTCCAAGTTTTGAGATCTGTCTGGATATATCTATTGTTCTCATCTTGGTCCATGATATACGATGGACTCTTCTGTAAAACTTATATTCAAAAACACATGTTTTTCCACTGCCTTGTTAAATGTCCATGCTTCGCATCAATATGTTGCCACTGGGAATATACATGCTCTTATTGTTCTGATCTTTGTTTTCCTATCAGTTCCATTCCATATTGTTTTAGTTTAATTTTTTGTAAGGCTGTGTTTTGTTTTCTACTTTTAATTTCCTTCATCCCATTTCCACCTCTTGTTAGCAGTGAACAGAAATATCACATTTCCATCTCTTGTAAGCAGTGAACAGAAATATCACATTTCCACCTCTTGTTAGCAGTGAACAGAAATATCACATTTCCATCTCTTATTGTGATGAACAGAAATATCCATTTCCACCTCTTGTTAGCAGTGAACAGAAATATCACATTTCCATCTCTTGTTAGCAGTGAACAGAAATATCACATTTTCACACCTCTTGTTAGCAGTGAACAGAAATATCACATTTCCATCTCTTGTTAACAGTGAACAGAAATATCACATTTCCACCTCTTGTTAGCAGTGAACAGAAATATCACATTTCCATCTCTTATTAGCAGTGAACAGAAATATCACATTTCACCTCTTGTTGTGATGAACTAGAAATATCACATCTCCATCTCTTGTTCTTGATGAACAGAAATATCACATTTCCACCTCTTGTTCACAGTGAACAGAAATATCACATTTCCATCTCTTGTTAGCAGTGAACAGAAATATCACATTTCTCTCTTATTAGCAGTGAACAGAAATATCACATTCCACCTCTTGTTAGCAGTGAACAGAAATATCACATTTCCATCTCTTGTTAACAGTGAACAGAAATATCACATTTCACACTCTTGTTAGCAGTGAACAGAAATATCACATTTCCATCTCTTGTTAGCAGTGAACAGAAATATCACATTTCCACCTCTTGTTAGCAGTGAACAGAAATATCACATTTCCATCTCTTGTTAGCAGTGAACAGAAATATCCGCATTTCCATCTCATGTTAGCAGTGAACGAAATATCACATTTCCACCTCTTGTTAGCAAGTGAACAAATATCACATTTCCATCTCTTGTTAGCAGTGAACAGAAATATCACATTTCCATCTCTTGTTAGCAGTGAACAGAAATATCACATTTCCACCTCTTGTTAGCAGTGAACAGAAATATCACATTTCCATCTCTTGTTAGCAGTGAACAGAAATATCATTTCCTCTTGTTAGCAGTGAACAGAAATATCACATTTCCACCTCTTTCATTAGCAGTGAACAGAAATATCACATTTCCACCTCTTGTTAACAGTGAACGATATCCATTTCCACCTCTTGTTAACAGTGAACAGAAATATCTGCATTTCCACCTCTGCAGTAACAGTGAACAGAAATATCACATTTCCACCTCTTGTTAACAGTGAACAGAAATATCACATTTCCACCTCTTGTTAGCAGTGAACAGAAATATCACATTTCCACACTCTTGTGTAGTGAACAGAAATATCACATTTCACCTCTTGTTAACAGTGAACAGAAATATCCACATTTCCACCTCTTGTTAGCAGTGAACAGAAATATCACATTTCCACCTCTTGTTAGCAGTGAACAGAAATATCACATTTCCACCTCTTGTTAGCAGTGAACAGAAATATCACATTTCCATCTCTTGTTAGCAGTGAACAGAAATATCACATTTCCATCTCTTGTTAGCAGTGAACAGAAATATCACATTTCTACCTCTTGTTAGCAGTGAACAGAAATATCACATTTCCACCTCTTGTTAGCAGTGAACAGAAATATCCTGTTTCCATCTTGTTAGCAGTGAACAGAAATATACATTTTCACCTCTTGTTAGCAGTGAACAGAAATATCACATTTCCATCTCTTGTTAGCAGTGAACAGAAATATCACATTTCCATCTCTTGTTGTGATGAACAGAAATATCACATTTCCACCTCTTGTTAGCAGTGAACAGAAATATCACATTTCCATCTCTTGTTAGCAGTGAACAGAAATATCACATTTCCACCTCTTGTTAACAGTGAACAGAAATATCACATTTCCATCTCTTGTTAGCAGTGAACAGAAATATCACATTTCCATCTCTTATTGTAGTGAACAGAGGAAATATCACATTTCCATCTCTTGTTAACATTGAACAGAAATATCACATTTCCATCTCTTGTTGATGAGAACAGAAATATCACATTTCCATCTCTTGTGTAGTGAACAGAAATATCACATTTCCATCTCTTGTTAGCAGTGAACAGAAATATCACATTTCATCTCTTGTTAGCAGTGAACAGAAATATCACATTTCCACCTCTTGTTAGCAGTGAACAGAAATATCACATTTCCACCTCTTGTTAGCAGTGAACAGAAATATCACATTTCCACCTCTTGTTAGCAGTGAACAGAAATATCACATTTCCACCTCTTGTTAGCAGTGAACAGAAATATCACATTTCCATCTCTTGTTAGCAGTGAACAGAAATATCACATCTCCACCTCTTGTTGTGATGAACAGAAATATCACATTTCCATCTCTTGTTAGCAGTGAACAGAAATATCACATTTCCATCTCTTGTTAGCAGTGAACAGAAATATCACATTTCCATCTCTTGTTAGCAGTGAACAGAAATATCACATTTTCCACCTCTTGTTAGCAGTGAACAGAAATATCACATCTCCAACCTCTTATTAGCAGTGAACAGAAATATCACATTTCCATCCTTGTTAGCAGTGAACAGAAATATGCATTTCCATCTCTTGTGTAGTGAACAGAAATATCCATCTCCATCTCTTATTGTAGTGAGCAAATATCCATCTCCATCTCTTGTTAGCAGTGAACAGAAATGCTCCACATTTCCATCTCTTGTTAGCAGTGAACGAAATATCCACATTTACCTCTTGTTAGCAGTGAACAGAAATATCACATTTCCTCTTGTTGCTTGATGAACAGAAATATCACGTTTCCACCTCTTGTTGGCAGTGAACAGAAATATCACATTTCCACCTCTTGTTAACAGTGAACAGAAATATCACATTTCCACCTCTTGTTAGCAGTGAACAGAAATATCACATTTCCACCTCTTGTTAGCAGTGAACAGAAATATCACATCTCCATCTCATGTTAGCAGTGAACAGAAATATCACATTTCCATGTCTTGTGTGGTGAACAGAAATATACATTTCCCACCTCTTGTTAACAGTGAACAGAAATATCACATTCATCTCTTGTTAGCAGTGAACAAAATATCACATTTCCACCTCTTATTAGCAGTGAACAGAAATATCACATTTCCATCTCTTGTTAACAGTGAACGAAATATCCATTTCCACCTCTTGTTCACAGTGAACAGAAATATCACATTTCCATCTCTTGTTAGCAGTGAACAGAAATATCACATTTCCATCTTGTCTTCAGTGAACAGAAATATCACATTCCACCTCTTGTTGTTAGCAGTGAACAGAAATATCACATTTCCATCTCTTGTTAGCAGTGAACAAAAATATCACATTTCCACCTCTTGTGCTTGAACAGAAATATCACATTTCCACCTCTTGTTAGCAGTGAACAGAAATATCACATTTCCATCTCTTGTTAGCAGTGAACAGAAATATCACATTTCCATCTCATGTTAGCAGTGAACAGAAATATCACATTTCCATCTCTTGTTGCTTGATGAACAGAAATATCACATTTCCATCTCTTGTTGTAGTGAACAGAAGAAATGTACATTTCCATCTCTTGTTAGCAGTGAACAAATATCCACATTTCCATCTCTTGTTAGCAGTGAACAGAAATATCACATTTTCATCTCATGTTAGCAGTGAACAGAAATATCACATTTCCACCTCTTGTTAGCAGTGAACAGAAATATCACATTTCCATCTCTTGTTAGCAGTGAACAGAAATATAAGACACCTCTTGTTAGCAGTGAACTGAAATATCACATTTCCATCTCTTGTTAACAGTGAACAAATATCACATTTCCACCTCTTGTGTAGTGAGCAAATATGACATTTCCTCTTGTTAGCAGTGAACAGAAATATCACATTTCCACCTCTTGTTAGCAGTGAACAGAAATATCCATTCCATCTCTTGTTAGCAGTGAACAGAAATATCACATTTCACCTCCTGTTAACAGTGAACAGAAGGAAATATCACATTTCCACCTCTTGTTCACAGTGAACAGAAATATCACATTTCTACCTCTTGTTAGCAGTGAACAGAAATATCACATTTCCACCTCTTGTTAGCAGTGAACAGAAATATCCATTTCCACACTCTTGTTAGCAGTGAACAGAAATATCACATTTCCACCTCTTGTTAGCAGTGAGCAAATATCACATTTCCATCTCTTGTTAGCAGTGAATTGGAAAATATCACATTCCATCTCTTGTTAGCAGTGAACAGAAATATCACATTTCTACCTCTTGTTAGCAGTGAACAGAAATATCACATTTCCACCTCTTGTTAGCAGTGAACAGAAATATCACATTTCCATCTCTTGTTAGCAGTGAACAGAAATATCACATTTTCCACCTCTTATTGTGATGAACAGAAATATCCACATTTCCATCTCTTGTTAGCAGTGAACAGAAATATCACATTTCCATCTCTTGTTAGCAGTGAACAGAAATATCACATTTCCACCTCTTATTTAGCAGTGAACAGAAATATCACATTTCCATCTCTTGTTAGCAGTGAACAAATATCACATTCCACCTCTTGTTAGTGAACAAATATCACATTTCCATCTCTTATTAGCAGTGAACAGAAATATCACATTTCCATCTCTTGTTAGCAGTGAACAGAAATATCACATTTTCCATCTCACGGTAACAGTGAACAGAAATATCACATTTCCATCTCTTGTTAGCAGTGAACAGAAATATCACATTTCCATCTCTTGTTAGCAGTGAACAGAAATATCACATTCCATCTCTTGTTAGCAGTGAACAGAAATATCACATTTCCATCTCTTGTTAGCAGTGAACAGAAATATCACATTTCCACCTCTTGTTAGCAGTGAACAGAAATATGACATTTCCACCTCTTGTTAGCAGTGAACAGAAATATCACATTTCCACCTCTTGTTAGCAGTGAACAGAAATATCACATTTCCACCTCTTGTTAGCAGTGAACAGAAATATCTGTTTCCATCTCTTGTTAGCAGTGAACAGAAATATCCACATCTCCTCTTGTTAGCAGTGAACAGAAATATCACATTTCCATCTAGCGGTAGCAGTGAACAGAAATATCACATTTCCATCTCTTGTGCAGTAGACAGAAATATCCATTTCCATCTCTTAGTAACAGTGAACAAGAAATATCCATTTCCACCTCTTTATTCTGATGAACAAATATCACATTCCACCTCTTATTAGCAGTGAACGAAATGTCACGTTTCCGTCTCTTGTTGGCAGTGAACAGAATATCACATTCCTCTTGTTGACAGTGAACAGAAATATCACATTTCCATCTCTTGTTAGCAGTGAACAGAAATATCACATTTCCATCTCTTGTTAGCAGTGAACAGAAATATCACATTTCCATCTCTTGTTAACAGTGAACAGAAATATCACATTTCCATCTCTTGTTAGCAGTGAACAGAAATATCACATTTCCATCTCTTGTTAGCAGTGAACAGAAATATCACATTTCCATCTCTTGTGTGATGAACAGAATATCACATTTCATCTCTTGTTGGCATTGAGCAAGAATGTCACATTTCCACCTCTTGGTAGCAGTGACAGAAATATCACATTCCACCTCTTATTGTAGTGAACAAATATCCATTTTCCACCTCTTGTTAGCAGTGAACAGAAATATCACATTTCCACCTCTTATTGGCAGTGAACAGAAATATCATTTCCATCTCTTGTTAGCAGTGAACAGAAATATCATCTCCACCTCTTGTTAGCATTGTTGAACAGAAATGTCATTTCCATCTCTTGTTAGCAGTGAACAGAAATATCACATTTCCACCTCTTGTTAGCAGTGAACAGAAATATCACATTTCCACCTCTTGTTAGCAGTGAACAGAAATATCACATCTCCACCTCTTGTTAGCAGTGAACAGAAATATCACATTTCCATCTCTTGTTAGCAGTGAACAGAAATATCACATTTCCATCTCTTGTGTGTGATGGGCAGAAATATCCATCTCCATCTCTTGTTAGCAGTGAACAGAATATCACATCTCCATCTCTTGTTAGCAGTGAACAGAAATATCACATTTCCATCTCTTGTTAGCAGTGAACAGAAATATCACATTTCACCTCTTGTTAGCAAGTGAACAGAAATATCATTTCCCTCTTGTTAGCAGTGACAGAAATATCACATTTCACCTCTTGTTAGCAGTGAACAGAAATATCCATTTCCACCTCTTGTTAACAGTGAACAGAAATATCACATTTCCACCTCTTGTTAGCAGTGAACAGAAATATCACATTTCCACCTCTTGTTAGCAGTGAACAGAAATATCACATCTCCATCTCATGTTAGCAGTGAACAGAAATATCACATTTCCATCTCTTATTAGCAGTGAACAGAAATATACATTTACACCTCTTGTTAACAGTGAACAGAAATATCACATTTCCATCTCTTGTTAGCAGTGAACAAAAATATCACATTTCCACCTCTTGTTAGCAGTGAACAGAAATATCACATTTCCATCTCTTGTTAACAGTGAACAGAAATATCACATTTCCACCTCTTGTTCACAGTGAACAGAAATATCACATTTCCATCTCTTGTTAGCAGTGAACAGAAATATCACATTTCCACCTCTTGTGTAGTAGACAGAAATATCACATTTCCATCTCTTGTTAGCAGTGAACAGAAATATCACATTTCCACCTCTTGTTAGCAGTGAACAGAAATATCACATTTCCACTCTTGATAGCAGTGAACAGAAATATCACACTTTTCCATCTCTTGTTAGCAGTGAACAGAAATATCACATTTCCACCTCTTGTTAGCAGTGAACAGAAATATCACATTTCCATCTCTTATTAGCAGTGAACAGAAATATCATTTACCATCTCTCATTGTAGTGAACAGAAATATCCATTTCCATCTCTTGATAGCAGTGAACAGAAATATCACATTTCCATCTCATGTTAGCAGTGAACAGAAATATCACATTTCCACCTCTTGTTAGCAGTGAACAGAAATATCACATTTCCATCTCTTGTTAGCAGTGAACAGAAATATCACATTCCACCTCTTGTGTAGTGAACAGAAATATCACATTTCCATCTCTGTTAACAGTGAACAGAAATATCACATTTCCACCTCTTGTTAGCAGTGAACAGAAATATGGCATTCCTCTTGATAACTTGATGAACAAATATCACATTTCCACCTCTTGTTAGCAGTGAGCAGGAAATATCACATTTCCCATCTCTTGTGGCAGTGAACAGAAATATCACATTTCCACACCCTGTGTGATGAACAAGTATCACGTTTCCACCTCTTGTTCACAGTGAACAGAAATATCACATTTCTACCTCTTGTTAGCAGTGAACAGAAATATCCCATTTCCCTCTTGTTAGCAGTGAACAGAAATATCACATTTCCATCTCTTGTTAGCAGTGAACAGAAATATCACATTTCCACCTCTTGTTAGCAGTGAACAGAAATATCACATTTCCATCTCATGTGTAGTAGACAGAAATATCACATTCCACCTCTTGTGTGATGACAGAAATATCACATCTCCATCTCCTTGTGCTGCAGTGAACAGAAATATCCACATTTTCTACCTCTTATTGTAGTGAACAGAAATATCACATCTCCATCTCTCATATTGTAGTGAACAGAAATATCACATCTCCTGCATCTCTTATTGTAATGACAGAAATATCACATTTCCACCTCTTGTGCCAGTGAACAGAAAATATCCACAGCTCCACCTCATTAGCAGTGAACCCAGAAATATCACATTTCCACCTCTTGTGTGATGAACAGAAATGTCACATTTCCTCTTGTTAACCCAGTGAACAGAAATATCACATTTCCATCTCTTGTTGGCAGTGAACGAAATATCATCTCCTCCTCTTGTTAGCAGTGAACAGAAATGTGCATTTCCATCTCTTGTTAGCAGTAGACAGAAATGTCATTCCTCTGTTAGCAGTGAACAGAAATATCACATCTCCATCTCTTGTTAGCGTTGAACAGAAATATCACGCTTATCTACTTGTTAGCAGTGAACAAATATCACATTTCCACCTCTTGTTAGCAGTGAACAAATATCACATTTCCCTCTTGTTAGCAGTGAACAGAAATATCACATTTCCATCTCTTGTTAGCAGTGAACAGAAAGTATAAGCATTTCCATCTCATTGGCAGTGGACAGAATATCATTTCCATCTCATGTTAGCAGTGAGACAGAATGTCACATTTCCACCTCTTCATTAGCAGTGAACGAAATGTCATTTCATCTCTTGTTAGCAGTGAACAGAAATATGACATTTCCATCTCTTGTTAGCAGTGAACAGAAATATCACATTTCCATCTCATGTTAGCAGTGAACAGAAATATCACATTTCCACCTCTTGTTAGCAGTGAACAGAAATATCACATTTCCATCTCTTGTTAGCAGTGAACAGAAATATCACATTTTCCATCTCTTGTTAGCAGTGAACAGAAATATTCAAAACTGTTCACATTTTCTACTTTCTCTCAAAACAGATATTGGTTTCATTTAATTTATACTTATAGAATCATAAGAGCCATCATCATCATATTGTTAGATATAGTTTTAATAATTGTATATTTGTTGAACATAGTTTTAATAATTGTATATTGTTGAGCGTAGTTTTAGTAGTTATGTAATTGTTAGTAGTTTTAGTAGTTGTATGTTGTTGAATGTAGTTTTGGCTGGTTGTATGTTGTTGAATGTAGTTTTAATAATTGTATATTGTTGAACGTAGTTTTAGTAGTTGTATATTGTTGAAAGTAGTTTTAGTAGTTGTATGTTGTTGAATGTAGTTTTAGTAGTTGTATGTTGTTGAATGTAGTTTTAGTAGTTGTATGTTGTTGAATGTAGTTTTAATAATTGTATGTTGTTGAGTAGTAGTTTTAGTAGTTATGTATGTTGTTGAGCGTAGTTTTAGTAGTTGTATGTTGTTAAAGATATGGTTTTAATAGTTGTATGTTGTTAGACATAGTTTTAGTAGTTGTATGTTGTTGAAATCAGAAATGCAAAGATACAACGCCATTTCACATGCATGTTTCATAGACTACAGCAAGGCTTTCGACCATATACAACACCAGAAAATATGGAACATCATGAAAGACACTTTCAACACACATAATACAACTCATAGAATCTCTATACACAGACAACAGGCGCGATTAAAATATGGTAGGAAATAGCTGAATGGTTAAAGATTAGAGTACGACAGGGATGTATTTTGTCACCATACTTATTCAACATATATCACGGAGAAGATCATGAGGAATGTAAAGGCGTGCCAACTATGTGAATTGACCCTCACTATAGGTGGCAATGCATACCAGGCTTGATGCAGCAGACGATGCAATTGTATCCACCAGCAAAAAGGTTTGGAAAACTTAATCCTTGACGACCAAACATAGTGAAGACAACATCTATATTTAGATACAAAAAACAAAAATCATGTCAACTGACAAAACAAAAAGGCTCACCTAACATCCAAGTAAACAATGAAGAACTCAATGTGTGAGAGCTACGAATATCTGGGCTCAATAATTAGCAATAACGGTGACTGCTCCAAAGAGATCTCAAGAAGATTATATGCTTAATCAAGTTAAACACAATGAAGAACATGTGGCAAAGCACCTGCAAAGACTAAAATTAAAAATATTGAGAGCATGCATTTTCCCAGTGACTACTTGTAGTTTAGCAGATCATGGACTATTACACAGAAATTAAGAACGAAAATCCAGTCCTTCGAAACTAAATGCTACAGAAGATCCTACGAATACCATGGACAGAAAAAAGGAAGAACACTGATGTCTGGAAAGAACTAAATGTTAAAGAGAATTGGCTGATAAACAACATACTATACAGAAAAATTACATACTTTGGTCACATCAAGCGTCACGATGGCCTGGAAAGAACAATACTAGAAGGGCAGCTGAGGTCCCAGGGCTGTAGAGGCAGACCAAAGAAGAAGATGCTTCCAAGATATTAAAGAAACCATGAACATGACCACCAATGAAGTGGGTGAACTGGCAAAAGAGACAGAGTGAATTTCAGATGTGCTGCAAAGAGAGCAACGTCCACCATAAGAGATCCTTTTATGATGATGATGTTAATGAATGTAGTTTTAGTAGTTGTATGTTGTTGAATGTAGTTTTAGTAGTTGTATGTTGTTGAACATAGTTATAGTAGTTGTATATTGTTGAATGTAGTTGTATGTTGTTGAATGTAGTTTTAGTAGTTGTATGTTGTTGAACGATAATTTTTGGTTGGTTGTGTTGTTGAGACACTTAGTTTTAGTTGTTGAATGTAGTTTTAGTAGTTGTATGTTGTTGAACATAGTTTTAGTAGTTGTATGTTGTTGAACATAGTTTTAGTAGTTGTATGTTGTTGAACATAGTTTTAGTAGTTGTATGTTGTTGAACGTAGTTTTAGTTGTTGAATGTAGTTTTAGTAGTTGTATGTTGTTGGGCGTGGTTGTATGTTTGTTGAACATAGTTTTAGTATTTGTATGTTGTTGAACATAGTTTTAACAGTTGTATGTTGTTGAACATAGTTTTAGTGGTTGTATGTTGAACATAATTTTAATGTCAGATTGTATGTTGACCCAGATATAGTTTTAGTAGCTGTATATTGTTAAGCAATAGTTGTATATTTATTGAACATAGTTTTAGTAGTTGTATGTTGTTGAGCGTGGTTTTAGTAGTTGTATGTTGTTGAATGTAGTTTTAGTAGTTGTATGTTGTTGAGCGTAGTTGTATGTTGTTGAACATAGTTTTAGTAGTTGTATGTTGTTGAAGATGGTTTTAGTAGTTGTATGTTGTTGAACATAGTTTTAGTAGTTGTATGTTGTTGAACGTAGTTGTATGTATTGTTGAACTAGTTTTAGTAGTTGTATGTTGTTGAGACGTAGTTGTATGTTGTTGAACGTGGTTGTATGTTGTTGAACGTGGTTTTAGTAGGTGTATGTTGTTGAACCCTGGTTTTAGTAGTTGTATGTTATTGAACCTAGTTTTAGTAGTTGTATGTTGTTGAGACCTAGTTTTAGTAGTTGTATGTTGTTGAACCTAGTTTTAGTAGTTGTATGTTGTTGAACATAGTTTTAGTAGTTGTATGTTGTTGAACGTAGTTTTAGTAGTTGTATGTTGTTGGCGTGGTTGTATGTTGTTGAACATAGTTTTAGTAGTTGTATGTTTTTTGACGTGTTTTATATTGTATGTTTTGAACATATTTTTAGTAGTTGTATGTTTTTTGAACATAGTTTTATAGTTGTATGTTGTTGAACATAGTTTTAGTAGTTGTATGTTGTTGAATGTAGTTTTAGTAGTTGTATGTTGTTGAACCTAGTTTTAGTATTTTGTTTGTTGTTGAACCTGAGTTTTAGTAGTTGTATGTTGTTGAACCTAGTTTTAGTAGTTGTATGTTGTTAAACCTGGTTTTAGTAGTTGTATGTTGTTGAACATAGTTTTGTAGTTGTATTTGTTGAACATGAATGACTATCAGCGTCATGGATTCATGTGAAAAAGTGGTGAACTCATGAGACTGGAAGTCCTGAATACCAAAACCAGAATTAGATTTCTTTATGTGAAAACAATGTATGTAGCAAGCTCGGCGTTCATGCTTTGTGCACACTATCGACAGAGAAAGAACAAATGCTTCTGTTCTGCAACAGCTTGATATTAAAGAGAGTTGGCTATTAATCTGCAACAGCTTGATATTAAAGAGAGTTGGCTATTAAAGAACATAAAACAAGGAAAATTAAATATTTCAGACACATCAAACTAAGTGCCTAAGAAAATAATTTTGGGCAGAAAGGGGTCTAGAAGAAGAATGAGAGGAAGACCTGAAGACCATGTTTGCAAGATGCCATTTAT